>CAUYSK010022394.1:0-46761 GCA_963575035.1 Avahi laniger | reverse complement strand
TATATTCCTAGATATTTAATTTTCTTTGAGGCTATTGTAAAAGGTAGTGCGTTTTTGATTTGAATTTCGGCTTCATTGTTTTTGGCGTATATGAATGCCTCAGATTTGTGTGTATTGATTTTGTATCCTGAGACTTTACTGTACATTGTTTTTAAATTGAAAAAGCAGTATAATGAAAGAACCAAATATAACAGATATTTAACAATCTATAAATTGATAATGTTTAAATCTGTGTACTAACATATTAATAGCTTCATAGATCAATTGACCTGAATAGTCAAGAAATAGATCTTTGTGAACATAGTCATTTAATGTTTCATGTGTGTATACTAAAGGAGAAATCACAAATAAATATTGTTTGAAAGAAACTATTATATGGGATGTTTGTACTAACTCAGAAACTGAGATTACAACATACATCCAATGAATTTACAAGGGATTAAAGTTAAATAATATCTGAAAACTGAATAATAAAAATAAATAAAATTGAGTATTTATTAAAGTACTGAAAGGGCAATGTCTTAAAAACAATAACAGAATAAATTGCAATGAAAATAACTGAAAATTTAAGTTAATTATTCTTAGTAAGACATTCTATATGTACTTAAACATAAAACAACACATACAATTAGAATATACAATTGCTACTGGAACATACAATTTGCTACAAATATGATTTTAATTTGGCATGTCCACTTATAATTAATATATAAGGCTGCAATGTAAAAAGGACACAAAATAGAGAAGTCACAAAATTAAAAAAGTATGAAATATGACTAAAAATATGAAATATGACTAACAAAAAGAGGTATGGAAAAATATACCTTTCAACATAATTAATAATCATGTAAGTTTGAATAAAACAACTTCTTCCTCCTTCACATACTTGCCTCAATGTCTAATAGAAATATTAAACAATGTATTCAAAACAAACCTCTTGATTTCCTTACCTTAAAACAAGTATTACTCTATACTTTCTCACTTCAGTAGATGGTACCACCAGTCATCACTTGTCTATGTCAAGTATCCAATGAAATCTCTTTCTGTCGTAATCCCATTTGATCCATCAGGAACTCCTATAAAGTCTACCTACAAAACCTTTATCTAAAGTGATCATTTCTAGCCACCTACACTCTACCATTCTGATTCAATCTGTCATCATCTCTCACCTCTAGTCTATTTTCAACAGAGTAGCGACCATGATCCTTTGAAAATTTAAACTAGTTCATGTTACTCCTTTGTTCAAAATTATGCAATGACTTCCTTATAAGATTGGAGTAAAATAAAAACTCCCTACTTTGATTTCCTTACCTTAAAACAAGTCTTTCTACCTTTCCAACTCATCTCATATCACTCTTTTCATATCTTACCAGCTTCCAATTACATGGGTGGCCTCTTTGTTGTTCCTGGAACAGCTTTCTTTGAACTGAGTACATTCACACTTACAGATCTTTCTTCCTGAAACATTCTTTCTACAGATGACCATATGACTCATTCACTCAACTCTCTGCTCAAATATTACTTCTTCAGAGTGGTCTTCACTGATCACTCTTTTCAAAATAGTGTCTCCAATCCCTGTCCATTCATTAAAAACAACATTATTAAGATTCTTCATTCATTTAACACTATATCATATTGTATATTGCTATTGAATTATTTTAAATTCTATGTTGATCTATTATCTGTCTCTCCTATTAGAATAAAAGCTCCATTAGAATAGAATCCTCTATTCTTCTATTCTTCTTTGCCTTCTAGCAAAGCCCTGAGAAAAGCTTTTGGTACATAGTGGGAGCTCAATAAATATTTGTTTAATGAATGAATATTAATAATATCATTTGTTGAGTAAATATGTTTTAAATTCTACTACATCATTGGTGACTTTGCCTATTGGTTTCATTCCTTCATAAAGCATTTTGAAACTGTGAGTTATTTGCAGATGTGAGTAAATATTTAAAAATCTTAGAAAATTGTGTTAGAAAAGATACTATGTAGATTGCCAATATATCTCACTAGTTGACTTATCAAATCATACATATTTCAATCCAGTAATCCTGCTATGGGAATCCTATTCATATGCATTAAAACCAGTTTCTACTTTCCTCTTCCCTCTTGTTCTCAAGATATGGTAGATCACATTACTCTGTTAAAGAACAAGGCTAATTCTTTAATTATATGTTCAACTCAAAAAGAGCAAAGTTTTTTCAGCTTATCAATTCTTCTGAATTTTGCTTTTTAAAAATATAATCTTTTCTCTCAGATATTTTAATAATCATTTCTCAGAATACCATTACATACAGCTAAATGTAAAATATTAAAAAAACAAAACAATTGTATGTACAAAGGCTTTTATTATTATTTATAATGTGAATATAGTTTATGAATTAATAGACCAAGGATAATGGACTAGTTAAATTTCTTTGAGGGTATATGCTCAGTGGAATAACATGCCATTAAAGATGATGATTATACACAGGTTAAACACAGAAATATTCTTAGGTTATAATGCTAAGTAAAAATCATGATATAACATTGCATGAACTTTTTAATGTAATGAAAAGAAAAAAATTAAGAGAAAACTATAACAAGTACATGTATCAAAATATTAGTAACTAACTATATTAGAATTGTAGAATTTTATGATGGTTTTCTGTATCAAATTGTGTATATGATTTTGTTACTTTAATTTTAACTAGTTTTTATTTTTACCAAAGCATTAAATGCATTTAAAAGGCAAGTAATACAGGAAAGTTTATAGGACAACGTGGAACTGATACTCCTAACTCTCAGTTATGCCTTCTACTCCCTCTTATGGGATTAACTTTTATATTTATAAATAATACGCTTTTTCTATTTCTTAATTTATCCATTATAAATATTACATGTCTTTCTATTAAAATGATTAAAGTTTAGTGCTATTAAATTATGTCACCTTCTTTATTCTCACTTTTCTTCCCATCATCCTCTCAATATATCACCACATTTTCTCATCACCATTTAATGTTTACATTACTGTAACTATTTAAATATGATTCACTGCTAAGACAAAGAGTGTACTATAATTTTACTTTGTTTTTGAACAACTTAAAAATATCCTTGCATTTAAAAACTGCCTTATTTTTTTCATTTGCTAAATTGTCTGCATACCAAAATGCTTTAACAGAAATTTATGTTCCTTGTCATGCCTAAAACATGGTCAATCTCATTTAATCAATCCCACTTTTTTTTCCTGACACCTTCTTACCAAAGTCCTCTGCCCTCTTGTTCTAATCCGAACTGTTGGATCTCTAAGACTCCTGCATACTTTGTACAGGAACCCCCATTCATGGTTGACCTGAAAATCATCTTTACTTCCCTAAAGGAACTATGCAATTTGTGGCTGTCTAATATCTTTTGAAAATTCCATTTCCACTTTGATAGTTTCCCAAAGTTACCCTTCACAACTGGAATTTAAAGCAAAATCCTAGGCAAAGAATTTGTAAAGAAGACCCCAGAAGCAATCAGAGCTACAACAGAAATAAATAAGTGGGACTTGATCAAATTTAAAAGCTTCTGCACAGCCAAAGAAACTATCACTAGAGTGAATAGACAACCTACAGAATGGAAGAAAATATTTGCATGCTGTACATCCAATAAAGGGCTATTAACTGGAATCTGTATAGGACTCAGGAAAATCAGCTAGAAAAAAAATCAACCAACCCCATTAAAAAGTGGGCAAAGGACATGAATGGAAACTTTTCAGAAGAAGATAACCTTATGGCCAAGAAACATACAAAGAAATACTAAACATCTCTAATCTTCAGGGAAATGTAAATCAAAACCACAATGAGAGATATCGCTTAACTCCGGTGAGAATAGCTTTTATTAAAAAGTGCCAACAAAACAAATGTTGGCATGAATGTGGAAAGATAGGAGCACTCATACACTGCTGGTGGGCCTGCAAACTAGTACGACCTCTATGGGAAGCAATAGGGACATACCTCAAAGAACTACCATTTGATCCAGCAATTCCACTACTGGGAGTCCACCCAGAGGAAAAAAAGACATTCTATAATAAGGACATCTCTACTCAAATGTTTATAGCAGCACAATTCACAATTGCAAGGAAGTGAAAACAACCCAAGTGCCCGTGAATACATGAGAGGATTAATAAAATGTGGTATATGTGTACCATGGAGTACTACTTAGCCCCAAAAAAATGATGGTGAACTAACACGTCTTATATTATCCTGGATGGTGCTGGAGCCCATTCTACTAAGTGAAATATCACAAGAATGGATAAACAGACACCATATATACTTGCCATCAAATTTGTATTAATTGATCAATACTTATGTGCACGTATGGAAGTTACATTCATCAGGTGTCGGCCAGGTGGGAAGGGGAGGAGGAGATGGGTATAATCACACCTAATGGGTGTGGTATGCACTGACTTGGGCAGTGAAAGGCAATATATGTAACCTAAATGTACCCCTGTAACATTCTGAAATAAAAAAATAAAAATAAAAAAACAAGGACAACTGCCAGCCTAGAATGTTGTATCCTGCAAAACTAAGTTTCCCATATAATGGAGAAATTAAGTCTTTTCCAGACAAGCAAACCCTGAGGGAATTTGCCATGACCAGGCCTTCAGGAAATGCTCAGAGCAGCGTTATAGATAAATCAGCACAATAGATACCCACCAGTGTAAAATCACCCAAAAAAGCTCCTAGAGTGCCATTATCTAACATTTTATGACACCAAAGAGATGACACAATTCCATAACGCTGAATCAGATAAACCATCTGATAAATTCAACAAATTAATCACGTAAATTAAAAGTGTGACTTTGGCAAAGTAAAGTAGTGCCTCAGCATGGGGTGGGAGGCCTCGCCTACTTTAGTTTTTTTTGTTTTGTTTTTTATTTCAGCATATTATGGTGGTACAGATGTTTCGGTTACGTATGTTGCCCTCCCTCCCCCCGCGGCCCCCCAAGTCTGAGCTTCAAGCGTGTCCATCCCCCGAATCGTGCGCATCGCTCTCTTTGTGTATGCGTATACCCGTCCCCTTCTCTCCCCTCCTGCCTGCCCGACATCCAATAAATGTTATTCTCATATGTGCACTTATGTGTTGATCAATTAATACCAATTTGATGGTGAGTACATGTGGTGCTTGTTTTTCCATTTTTGGGATACTTGAATTAGTAGAATGTGTTCCAGCTCTATCTAGGAGAATAGAAGAAGTGCTATATCACCATTGTTTCTTAAAGCTGAATAGTACTCCATGGTATACATATACCACATTTTATTAATCCACTCACGTATTGATGGACACTTGGGTTGTTTCCACATCTTTGCAATTGTGAATTGTGCTGCTATAAACATTCGGGTGCAGGTGTCTTTCTTATAGAGTATCATTTGTTCTTTTGGGGAGATACCCAGTAATGGGATTGCTGGATCGAATGGTACTTCTACTTGTATCTCTTTAAGGTATCTCCATATTGCTTTCCACAGAGGTTGCACTAGTTTGCAGTCCCACCAGCAGTGTATCAGTGTTCCTATCTCACGCCAACATTTATTGTTTTGGGATTTTTTGATAAAGGCCAGTCTCACTGGAGATAAGTGATCTCTCATTGTGGTTTTGATTTGCATTTCCCTCACGCAGTATTTTTTAGAATCAAAATGAATGCCAGAAAAACACACCCCATGATGAATATAATTTCAACACTTTTAAATTAAGATAGGATCTACCCCTCCACTTGCAAGACAGCCTCACTTACCTTATGTATACCACAAATTCTAATCAAAATCCCATTTTTTCTTTCTAATTGCTGTCTCTTCAACTAGAATGTAAATTCCAGGAAAGAACAGTCTTCACCTTGTTCACCACTGTATTCCTGATACCTGAAATGTACTTAATCTACTGAATGAATAGTGTGTTTTCTAAAATGACATTTCTAAATGATGCTTTACGTTACAACCATACCTCTAGTTTTCAATACTGTGACTAAACACTGAATTCAAGAATAGGGAAGGTCATTGGATCTCACCATTCTTCTAATCCATGACACTGCCCAAAGGTGGCATGGCTGCACATGTTTGGCTTAAATACCACCAGTAAATCTCTTGAGGTTTGTTGAGTGCTTATTGTGTGTCAGAGACTGGGCTTAAATTAAGCTCCACAAGCACAATGTTATTTGTATTCACAATAATCCCATGAGGAAAATACTAGTATTTCCATTTCACAAATATGGGAAAAAAAAAAAATGAGGCAGAGTAGCTCAAAGCAATGCAAGTTAGCGGCAGGGCCTAACTGTGGATTCCAAGCTATAAATCACAGAGCTTTAGCACGGCCAGCACTAACACAGCCCATTCTATTGCTAAAGGAAGGTTCTGTTGGGCTGGGCAAATGGCCGCTCTGTTATTTCTACTCATTGTCTTAGTTCTGCAAGAAAGCTCGATAAGTCTGATCACTTCCTGGTCACCCTCTGAAGGCCCCAGAATTATTTCAAACACTGTGTTGTTTTAGTCACCTGCTTTCCAGTTAAACAGTTTGGGGGATTCTATCTTAAAATGTAGCATACAAAAGGAAACTCAACACCACAGGTCTGTTTACCAGGTGCGAAGACTATCCTGTCTATGAAATTGCCATTATATTTACATCAATGTTGTCTAAGATTGGAACAAGCTTTTTCTTAACAAGGCTTGTAATACTTTTGGCCAACAAATTTCCCAGATCTTTTTCAAATAACCTGGCCAAATCATGTTTCCTTCCATCAGTTTTTGAAAGTACATGTAGGACTTATATTTAGCCATGTTAAGTTTTAACTAATTGTTTTGATCCTGCTGTCCTGACCCTCATTGGGCATAATGCCCTTTGCATGCATTTTTATACCTACACGCATGCACACACACTGTATACATACACATTGTCACCATATACCACAAAAAATACCAAATACATTTTTAAAAATTAATATTGATTAAAAACATATATATAATTAGTTCCTAAATTCCTTTAGTTAAGTAAAAATGAGTATTTCAGTTTAATAGAGTTAAGCATCAAAACATTTAAATAATCCTTTACATACTCTGTGAAGAAAAATGTTAGAAAACCATTTAACTTTGGTGATTGTGACAATTTGTATATAAATGTCCTGCAGTAAAAACAATTTTCATAACACATATTATACTAACCAATTCTGGTTAAGAACAAATCTGAGAATTTGGACCATGCTACTATTAATAAAATTTTCTTCCTTGGGAATGAAGTGGTAAAGTGGCTAAAGCAAGTTTATTGTATCAAATTGTGACGCACGCAGATTAATCTACCTTTTCAAAGATTTTATTCAAAAGACTCAAATTTACCTTAGGCATGCTTGTTTCATATGTTATAATGTATCTTTTATTTATGAATTACATCAAAGTAGAATTAAATCATAATATTATTTCATTGTTTACAATGGAAAGACAAACGTTTCAAGAAATGCTATTTTGTATCACTCAAATTCTATTGAGTTCTTACATTCAAAAGGAGTATCTACATGTCATTTAGTATTTAGAGGATTTACTTCATAAATTCATGGATTCTCTACATAACTCTCTGGTGGAGAAATGACTTAGCCTTTTAGTAAGTAATTCATTTTTGTGATTTGTTGGCAATCACAGGGCAAAATTTTTTTTTAAGAAAAAACCTAGTAGAGAGAAAAGAATAACTCCCTATTACAAATATATTTTTTATTGTACTAAACTCGCATATTCAGATTATAATTTCACCTTTGTTTAAAATGAGTTAATTCACTTTTGGCTGTGGGTTTGAATTATTGAAAAGGTTTAAACTCTTCTTTGTAAACGTAGAAAAGTTCAATTAAGCAGTTAAAAATTTCCAACAACCCTTGGAAAATGTGTCACCTATAAACCAATTTCGTCAAGATGTAAGCAAGCTGCAGAAAAGAGGAAAAACTAAAAGTATGGTTAACACCATAGCT
Source organism: Avahi laniger (assembly GCA_963575035.1). Taxonomy (NCBI): domain Eukaryota; kingdom Metazoa; phylum Chordata; class Mammalia; order Primates; family Indriidae; genus Avahi; species Avahi laniger. The sequence goes on along the minus strand of CAUYSK010022394.1, from coordinate 38,798 downwards.
TCAATTTAAAAAAAAACCAAAGTATAAAGAAGATCAACATTTGCCCACATTTGATTTCAAGAGATGCTTATCAAAAGCAGGACTCTGCTGCCCTCTTTTGTATCAAGAATGTAACACAACACAAGCGCCAAAACAAGGCATCCCTAGAAAGTACTGAAATGCAATGACTTTCGTAGCTTGCTTTCCCAAGAAGGTAGGGAACTAGCAGGGCAGAGGACACTTGTCTAAGTGCCTTTTCACGTTTATTGTCTCATAACTTTTTGTTGAATGAATAAAGCTGATTACTCTGACTTAAAATTTTTACTTGATTATTGCTGAAAATATATAGCAGTGACTAAAACAATTTAAAGTAATATAAATTTAGGACGCTTTTCTTATAGTCCTCATTTATTTTGATGAGCCTAAAAAGCAAAAATCTGAGAGTTTCCAGTTTTACTGTTAGGTATCTAATCTATCCTGCTTTCAAATCCAAAAATGTTTAAAACCAGCAAAGGCAAAACAAAAGTTAGAACTTAATTGTCTTAGTCTTACAGGAACATTGCTTGAAGCAGTCTTTCGATCTGTTAAGTGACCTAAGCACAAATAATGATTAATAATTTGTGGTAAATCTTTGTTTGCCATCAGACTACATTCAAGTTTTCTCTGATTGACAAATGTTCTATCTTAAAGACCCAATCTGATAGTGAAGGTAAGGAAAGATAACTACTACCCCTCTCGTTTTCAATACATAATGGAACTCTCCCTTCCCCAAGAACAGACCTAGAAAGTAGAGGCATAAAGAGGGTCGACAATTAGGTAGTTATTACTGTCAGTTGTGCTCACTCACCACCTCAAACGAAAACACATTCTTTAAGCCTTCCAAGCAATTTCAAGCAGTATTTATGGCACATCAGCTCATACCCTACATGTGCATGAAAAGGGGATCTTCTTAAAGCACCAACCTGTGATTTCGTGATTGTTGTAGTTCTTTAATGGAATAAAAATTTTAAACTATTTTTATGACAATAAAATCAAATTTTAATTGGAGAGCCAGATAATATTGCCTTTTTTTGCAAAATTTTAATTTGTATTTTTTAGTAGAAAACGCATTTATCCTTCATTTAATCAATTAATTTGAAGAAAAAAGTGAAATACTATGATTACAAGAATGTAATAAACACTTTCAGCAATATAACACAGAAACAATATTTTTGGCAAGTTTTATAAGAATCCGGTATAAAACAAAGTTAGAAAAAACATTTTAGAAAATGACAAAAATCAGTTTACCTAACCTAAATTCCTTCAAAGAGACATTTGTACTTCTTGTCCTGGCTTAAAAAAAAACCAGCCAACCCTAAAATCATTTTCTTTCATCCAAATCGTTTGACCATATTAACTAAACTACATAAAGTTCATTAGGATATGTTTTGATAAAAGCTATAAACACAAAATTAAGGCAAACCTGGTAGCTGGTATCAGGTAAATAGCACATTTAGAAGGACGTTTGTTAATAAAATGCTTCTAACTCGCCCAGAGCTATAGACTTCAAATGGCACGTCTGTACGTGCTGCACATCTGATCCTCACAGCATTTGTGAAGGAGGAAAGACAATGATGTTCCCATTTTACCGAAGGGAAAACTAAGGTGACTTGTTCAGCGTCATGGAGTTTGATCAGTGGCACAAACACATTTATCAGTGACCTTAGACACAACATAGGGTTTCCTGCTGGTAGATTTACCTTCCTAACCACATGAAGATATGATCCAAGCATCAAAATGAGTGCAAGTTCCTTTAGGTATGGAAAAGACTCCAGCTATAACGGGTGACGAGCAAAGTCGGCTCTAGATTTGTCATATGTTAGGGAATTTATAGTAAAACACGGATATAGAGGGAAGCTGATGTGAGTTAGGGGGAACAACGATTCATAATATGGCAGTGTTCCACCAAAACCTGGAATAAACTAAAACAAACAGAAAAAATGATCTTAATTGGGAAGCCAATATTCAGACCAAAGGGGGAAAAGGAGACACAGAAGTAGAAAGGCAGGAAATTATTCATCTTAATAACTCAAAGTGTTTGGCACATCCCCATTGAATTAATTCTCCTGAAACTTCTGTGAGATAGACAAATGTCAGGAATGAACTGAGATCATGTTTAAAAGAAGAAAAAGAAAAAAGAAAAAGGAAAAAAGAAGGAAGCACTGAGGAGAGGCCCCTTTTCCCTTCTTAATTCCACCTTTAAAACACACTCTAGTTATTTGTAAAAACCTCTTTCAGTAAAGTGCTTAGATGCCAGCTCTTTTATCTCTACATTTAAAGGCTGACATTAAGTATCTTACAGCTGAAGGACAAAAGCTGAACTTTTAAAAGTTGAACTTTTAAAAAGAAGCCTAAAAGCCTACCCAAGCTTACAGCAAATTTATCATTTTTTATACCTTCTCTCCTCAGACCATGCTGTTTTCTCCTCCTCGTGCCCTGGCGGCTCATCCTCAGCTCTCCGGTTCCAGCTCAAATTGACTTCCCCTCCAAGTCCCCACGAACCCCTCGGTCACACTGGTGCTCCTCCTTCCGAAAGCACCACCACGCTCCCACGCTGCTGTCGCTGTGTCGCCACTGTTTGCTCACCGTCTCCCCACTGGATTGCAAGCTATTCAAAAAGCAGACAACTCCGCTTCCTCAGTTTTGAATCTTCAGGGCCTAACACTCTGTGGGTACTCGAATTAATCCACAGCTCATCTTACTCATAATCTCTCGAGCAGTTCATTTTATGTAAGTTGAACAAACTGGAGGTTGCATGTCACATGAAATTCAATATATAATCCTACAAACTGTTTTTATTCCCATTTTTTTACTCATGGAGAATTAGTCTACCGGGGGAAACAAGGAGGTCACAAACTTAGTCCCTCTTTCCAACCCCATTTTTAAAAGTTAAATTTCTTTCATTAAAATATCCATCTGCACTTATATGTAAAACTAAGTCCCAAGAATGGCAACAAAGTATGATTCTTAATGATGTAAAAACAAATCTTTTTGATATTACATCAGGTAAAGAAAAATCGATTCTTGTGTTTCAACACCATTTTCAAGTACTTAATGAATTTGACAATCTGAACTGCCTAAAGTATGTCCAGGAAAAAAACTTTATGAACCAAATGAAGAAACATAGCTATTCAAAGGGGCATATTTTTGTACTTGTTTTGCTCCAATTTCTGCTACATAGATTGCTCCAGTCTTTCTATCGACTTCTAAGAGATGCGGCAAAACTTCATCTGCTAGTTGGATGGTGCTGATCACAGAACAGTCACCGATGCTTCCCACTGGGGGTGCTGCTAAAATTGAGAGCCTGCTCAGATTCAGCTGGGCCACAATCAAGTACTGCCCATCAGGAGTAAATCTAAGGAAAAAGACATTTAAAATAATAAATTTATGTGAAATAAACATAAATGTTTATTTTTTTCAGAATTTTTATCTCCTACAGTGCTAAACAACAGTAGGCATCTACTTGCTGCATGATTGTTTTAAGGAGAATTTAAACTTGCTTTGTTTATCAGGGACAAGCCATGTGTGATTATAGACATAACCAAAGATTATCTTAAATTTTTAAAAAGTATCAAAATCAGAGTCCATAAAACTAATGGAGAATTGGTATTAGGCTGGATCTGATTTTTGCCCCGTGTTTAAAAATTTACTAAATGTATCACAGGGTAAAGGCTGTAGGAGAAATCCAGCACGTATTAACTGGGATTCTACAGGGCACTGGAGTTTACTGTTTTCACTTTGTTTGGCATTTGGAAAACTCAGATATCAAATTTCTCTGTACACTTTTTCCTTCCATTTTCCCTGATTTAAAATTAACAATAAATATTTTAAACTTTCAGCTAGCCATTCAGAGGAAGTAAGTAAGATAAACTGACTAAAACAAACATTTCAAAATAAAAAGAAACAATAACCTGACTGCAGAAGGTCCCTCCTCCATGAAACAATTATTCCATGCTCCTAACCACTCTCCAGTGTCTTTATCAAACACTTGGATTCTTTTATTTCCTCGGTCAGCAACCCACACCTGAAAAACCGAAAAAATGTCAATTGAAAAAGATCCAGAACATGAGAAAAAAGAAAAACGAGAGAATAAACGCTTATTTTCATTAGTTTCACATACGTTATCTTAATACTTAGAAGAAGAGAAAAAAAATTCTTAATACTTATAGGGTCCCAAAGAAGAAGGTATTATAAACTCCATTTCCAGATGAGGAAAAACTAAAGTTCAGAAAGGATAAATGCCTTGTCTGAAATAAGCTTACAAGTGGGACAGGAACAATCTGTCTTAACCCAAAGCCTATAATGCTGTTTACAGTACTAAACACGTGAATAACTAAAAAACTGGAGTATTCCACCATAAGGCAGAGGATTAGTAGGTAATGAAAAGTGACAACATTCATTCATTCCTCTAATGAGCATTCACTTTCACTGAGTACTGCCAGCTTGTCAGTTCCAGGGAAGACAAAGAAAAGCAGTCTTACTTCTCAGGAGCTCAGGATAGCAGTAAGTGGGGTATTCATTCATATTACAATATCATTAAACCTACACCTGCTATTACCAAGGTACCTTGAAAGTGCTGGACCACTTAGAGAGGAAGCTTGGGATATTTTAGTAACATATAAAGAATGATAGTAGGTTTAATTTCGGTTTGTAACAGGCTGTAATGAGTTATTAAGCAACTGTTGCTATACAACAGGAAGTCAGAGGCATTCTTAATGACATAGCATAAATCATATGCTTACAATTTATGGCATACACAAAGGGTTTTGATGACGTGAAATGGCCAAGGTTGTAGAGAGGAACAAAAGAATGGACTGGAGGGAAGGCCAACACTGCTGACCTCCACCTGCCCCTTTCAGGTTCTTTGGATTTTGTGGGTTTGTGGATTCAGGGACTGTTTTTTTGAGGGTAAACCTCACTATATCTTTGTCAATGTGTATAAATTTTAACGGCCATTGAATTCATCCCCAATCAGACACAAAGACTCATTATACTATCTTTAGAAAGGTTGTTGATGTCTAAGTAAGGTAAATTCTCAAGGTCTTGTCTTGATTTATAATTCTTTAAGAAGGATAGGTTTCCTTAAAGATTTCAGGATCAGTGTCTCAGGCAAATGACCAAGGTGGAAATACAGGTTACACCGTAGGATTGAATGATACTTCAGACAGTCAGTGTTATCTTTCCTACTCAACATTCAATGAATTTTGATTATGGGAAATCCTGTTTAAGAAATGCCAAGTAAAAATAAAATCCTAAGCCTCCCATTGACTAAACAGACTTCCTCTCAGCCAAGGGGATCCCAGAAAAATCCTAAAAAACTATGTTCCTGGCCATGACAGAAAGGAAGGTCAGACATGCCTCTTTATACCTCCTCCCTGTGGAGTTTAGACAAAACAACTGACCAGCTTTAATGTTAAAATAGAGTTCATAAGACTGACAAAACAGACTTTGTGGCAGTAAGACACCTATTTATAAACAAGACCTAAAGCACTGCCAGGCAAGGGTTAAGTCACACCTTATAATCTATAAAATCTAGTTAAACGGTTACAGTTTTTTTTAATAGCATGGCATCACATGAAAGATAACAGACACCCTTAACTTAAGCAACCCTTTCCACTAACTCCAAATTTTTAGATAAAGCTTAATACTCTCGACCAATTGCCAATTAAAGAATCTCTAAATTCACCTATGATTTGTAAGCCCCCACTTCAAGATATCCCACTTTTTTGGGCTGAACAATGACTTGATTTATGATTGTACCTGCAATTCTTGTCTCCCTGAAATCTATAAAGCTAAACTGTAACCCAACCACCTTGGGCACACTTTCTCAGGAATTCTTGAGATTGTGTCTCCTGGGGGCTGTACTCACTCATATTGGCTCAGAATAAACCTCTTTAAATTATTTCACAGAGTTTGGGCTTTTCTGTTTATAGAAATAAATCTTTAACTCTGGAACTAATTAACTTTTCATATAGGGTTATGGTGATGATTAAATGTGTTCATCATGTAAAATGTTCAGAACAGCACTGTTATTATAAAAACATAAGTATGTAGAAATTGACACTCCTTCTTTATCACTTCATAATGTCACAGTATTCCCATTAAATGATTTCCAAGGCCTCTTAGAAGGGTGTTCCTCACCATGAAGAATTCACCTGGGTATAGGTCTTGCATGGTCTGAAACTTGACCTTTTTCTTAGCACAAAATAGGATCAATTAATCAAGCTCAGGAGGGTGATGTGTAAAACCGTAACTCCAACCTTCTAGTTCCTAATTTACATACAAAGTTCACATGGTCAGGTAACTTCTAATGGTAGGAAGATTTAATGATCAAAATATTCTGACTGTGTCAACATAGGAAGCCAAATTATAATTAGAAGTTTGCTTGCTGAGCACAGAATCAGAAGTGGAAATGGATTAAATGTCTAATGGCATAAAGGCAAGTAGCCTGATGCATCCATTGCGTGTCAAGACATTTAGTCATTTAATAAATACATACAAGATGACTACTATGTACTTAGACACTAAGACATAAAGTAAAAGAGATTCAGTATGGGTCCTCGTACAGCCTGCAGTCTATTAAGGGAGACAAATAAATGAATATAATATAGCATGATAGTCACTATAATGGGGAAGTACAAGCTATAATAGGAAAACAGGAGAAACTGAAAATTTTTTGGTGGGGGTTTAGTTGTAGGAAGGTAACCACAAAGAAGTGATATCTATGCTTAGGTGAGTAAAAGCAATAGAGGTGGTAGTGGATGGGGGTGGGAAAGAGAAATTGATTGAAATTTGTTGCTTAAAGCTTTCTGTTCCCTTAACAGAGTGGAGTTAGTAAGAGCAAGAGTTTGCCTACTAGGTGGCTTTCTTTTTCAAGCTTACAAGATTAATCTCTCCTTCGCCCCCTTACCCCTGCTTTTGATCAACACATTTTTTTTCTCAAGAATTGAAAATATATTCAAATGCTTTTAGTAGAGTTTTCTGAGCAGGAGGACAACTTTTTCTTGAGAAACCACCTCATCATGAAATTCAAACATTTACAAGAGAGTATGTGAGTATGTGTGCACACCCAGCCCCAGAGCAATTGCCCAGACATACCCACTAACACACATACGTATCCAGACACACATGTACACTAAGATCTATATAAACATGCCCAGGCACACACAGACTCACACACACACACACATTCAGACACACAGTCTCAGAAATGATGACACTGTATTTTTACCCGACCAGCTGAATCAACTGTAACACTGTGAGGTATGTTGAACTTAGCAGGCCCTGTCCCATTTTCTCCACGCAGCCAAAGAATCATAAAATCTAAAAAAGGTAAAAATATATCGTCAGAGCAACACATAGAATGTCTTTGGCGTTTGTGTATTTTATGATACAAGTTGCAAAAAACTATTCAATTATACCCCCAATTCACTTGACTATGCTTTCCCTGGCTTCTTGTCTATACACCCATTTGCCTATTTCTTATGCTTTACAAAAAAAAAAAATTCCACTCTACTTCAAGCAATTAATCTACTTCTTTAATTATCATCTTCACTTGAATTTTTCATGATTGCTTCAAAATCATTACTTAAGGTTAATGTCATCTTCTCCCTCAAACCAGTTCCCTTTCACAACTTATATTATTTGATATTACTGTTCCGCTCAGTTTAGACACTCACATTATGTTTTTATAGTCTATCTCCTTTATTACCCACTGTTGTGGGTTGAACTATGGTGCTCCAAAGAAATGTTCAAGTCCTAACTACTGGTGCCTGTGAAAGTGATATTATTTGGAAATAGGGTCTTTGCAGATATAATTAAGTTAGGGAATTCAAGATGAGTTCATCCTGGATGTAGGGTGGGTCCTAAATTCTTAAGAGAAAGGAGTAGAGATTTGAGATTTGAGACACAAACACACGCAGAGAAAAGGAGGCCAAGTGAAGATGGAGGCACAGACTGTATTTTTGCTGCCACAAACCAAGGAATATCTGAGCCACCAGAAGCTAGAAGTGGCAAGGCAGAATTCTCCCCTAGAGCCTTAGAGAGAGCAGGGCCTACCAGATTTCAGATTCTGGATTCCAAAATGGTGAAAATAAATTTCTATTGGCTAAAACCACCTAGTTTGTGCCAATTTGTCATGGCAGCCACAGGAACCTAATATACCCATATTCAATCTGTCTCCTAAATTTGGTTATTTCTTTCATAGAATTTGTTAGACTTGTGCTTACTTCTCACTCTACCTACCTGCTTTAGCTGTTACCAACCAAATGCAGTTACTAAGTGAGAAATTAATTACCTAGCCTCCAAATGACAGAGCTTACTCAAAATAGATACTGATACAGTATTGTGTCTTATAAAAACCGCTTCTGTAACATCACTTTCCTACTTAAAAAAACCTCAAAGACACTTTATAGGCAAAAATATGTCTTTAAAAATCCTCAAATAAGCTTTCGAGGACATCCCAAATCTTATTTTCCACTGCTCAAAAGTGCGTCTTCACCTCCTTTCCTAATAACCATCTGAGAACCATGCATGATAAAGCCTCCATGAAGTTCCTCTCATCCCCCTCTCCTCCCACCAAAACCAGTTTAGTTCAAGAACTACTGCCATCATGAAATCCTGTCCTACTTCTCCAGTCAATTTAGTTTCTCCTCCTAATTCCTATCCTACCATAGACGACATGTCATTGTTTCATACGTAATACACCTGCACCTCCTGATACCGCAGAGGACACAGAGAAGGCACTCGATCAGATTCTTGCTGATCAATCAGCCTGTAGGATACCTGACTCTGGGATTCTGGGTTCCTTACTTCTCCATTCTTAACTGGACAGGATACCCACTTATCTCTTGAACTCACTATAAATTCGCATTCTGCCCCCAGCTCCATTTGGAGGAATCTCCTTGCCTTTGATGAAGAATAAGCAGGTCTGTTATCACAATCGTTTGTGGTTGGCAATCCCACCCATCTTTTTTCTAGTTTTCTCCTAGTAATACATTTTAGCTCTTTACACACAGTTTCATACACAACACCGTTATAACATTATACCAAGTATCAAATACATTAAATCCAATTTATAATATTCTTATCATACCATAGAAAATTAGGCCATGTACCTTGGGACAGTTTGATCAATCTGTTATTCAATCCTCCATCTCCATCCACAATGTAAATATCTCCTGTGTCCTCTACATATAATTCTGCCGGATTGTCAAACTGTAGGGGATTCAAACCAGTGCCTTTTTTGCCTGGGGTACCCAAGATTTGAACAAGATCACCAAAGGAGTTGTATTTTTTAACAGTATGACCATAGGATCCTGTAAAGATAGATATGCACATCTCACAAATAATACCACTGTACAAATGTTCACATTTTTCTAGTAAGCCAAGAGCAAAGATTTGATAAGAATTAAACAGCAATAAAAGGGGTTTATGGACTTAGGTAATTAAATGTTATAACTGACAAGCAAAAAAGCTTCTTCATAAGTTATAGCCAAATTTGTTCATGAATTAAAATCTGTTACTCCAAAATAAGTAGAGTCTAAATTCAAATACATAACCCCCCAATTTGACTCATTATACAGAAACCTTTTTTTAATCTAATGATCTTTAGAATAAGCATTGTTTGTAAAATCAAGAAGAAATTATGAAAGAAATAACTTATATAATAAAACTGTTATTTCAGTCATCCACATACAGAGCTTAAATTTCGGTAGGTCAACAAAAAAATTCTCTATGGTACTGAATTTTTTAAAACTACATTTTCTCCTAGTGAAAACAAATTCAAAACTCAGCCCCTCAACTTTTCTTTCCTAAGAAGGAAATAATCTTTCCAGATCACTAGTATCTTATTTTCTCACATTAAAATTTGAGTTAAAATTATCTTACAAGCAAAAGCCTAAAGTAGAATATTAATAAATAAGGGAAAATCATAAAGCAGTTAACAGAAATCAACACGAACACATACAAGACCAAACTGATAGGTGTTCAAAGGACAAACTGGATACATTAAGCTTAGCAGAAATACAGTGAATCAGTTTGCATTACAATTCTATCTTCAAAAACGTATTTATTAAATACTTGATTTGGATATTTGAGCTAAAGTGTATAGTAACAAGAAAACAGATAAACCTCAAAGTTTCTAAAGAATTAGCAAAAGGGATAGAATACTAGTAAATAATGTTTTTTAAAAAATGGCTGATTTGTAGTCATATTTTTGATTAGAGAAAATTTATTCTTTTGGAAAATGAGAACGTAAAAACTGTCTTCAGATCTGTGGGTAGGAAAACAAGTTATAATGGAAAGAAAGAAGAGATGATTTGTACTCTTTTTATTTCTAGAAATCACTGAAATCATACAGGATCACATGAATAGAATGACACAACTTTAACAATGAATCCTGGGGGGAAAAAGTGAAAATAGTTGAATCTCATTACAATGAACTCAGAGATAATCTAGATTTTTTTGGTTTAACCAGAATCTTACCATCTAAAATACAGCTTTAAAAAATAGGACATCAGCTGAGGCCCAGAAATCTTTTGGTTTCTAAGAAGAGATGTGGTAATAGATACTACTTATAAAAACTGAGACCTCATTATTTCCCCAAAATAGTATCTGAATTAGCCAGACCTATGGAAAGAGGATGTCCTTCAATTGAACTGGGTCAAGGAATACTAGAAATATTGTCCTTATAATCCCATTCCTTCCTGACTTTCTCTGGTAACGATCACCTCTCTCTGGTACTGCCTTGTCATAAGCCACAGCACAGGTGAATAACTTTCTCTGAAAACTTTCTCCATGGCTGTAAATTCAATTGTGCTCACTTCATTTTTCAGCATTTTCTGCTAAGAATATTTGATGCAGGAAAGATTTCAGACATGTTTCAGTGAGTAGAATTTCAAAAACATTAACAACAGCTTCTGCAAATCTTTGCACTTTGGGCAACGAAGCAATTGTGTTTTTTTTTTTTTTTTTTTTTAGCACAATCTCTTTTCAAAAAGAACTGGTAAAGGAAAATGACAGTCAAGGATTGCATTATTTCCCTTTTAGAGACTGCCATTTTATATGGCTTCACTGAAGAGATTTAGAGTTCCTTAATCTGAGAAGAGCAACTCACACTTTAAAGAGGAAAAGTCCCTTGATAACAAGTTCAAGTAAAGATCATGATTACAGCCTCCTTGTTAAATTTCCTGATTCTGCAGAAATACAATATAAAGATTTTTAAAAACGGTTATTTCATCAATCATTAAAGAAATTACTATTAGTTTCGGCAACTCTGATTTGAAACCTCACAAGCAGGAACAGGGGCAAAGATATGATTTTCAGCAAGATAATTTAATAGATATTACTACACATACCACTTCCTACATCCGTGATCCAGACGGATTGTTCATGTAGTGTACTGGCTGCAAATATACCATGAGGTGTGTCAACTGTATAATTCCAGGATCGAAGGAAAAATCCATCCTCTGTGAACACTAATACCTTTGGGATGTTATCCCCTCTCTGAAGGTATACAAAAATAACTTCTTAGATAAGATCGGTTTTAAAGAAATGTATTCTTTATTTTGGCAAAGAGAAACAAAAATTAAAGTTAATTGAGAAATTCAATAACATCTGAGAAACCAACTTCAAAACCCGACAATATTACTATCTTTTACATTCAAAACCAAAATACTTACTTGAAAACAACTCAAAAATAAATTGTACAATTGGCATAATATAAATGCATATGGTAACTTATTATAGTAAGGCTACTGCCTCCTTCATAGTGTTCACATATATTTTTTTAAATCTCTATTTTACTTACTTGTGCTATGTAAACCAATCCGTTGAGGGAGTCAACTGCAACACAAAATGTTGTTCCAGTAAAATACTCTGAATACTTAGGCCAACCCACATCCAGCCTGTAAAGAATTTTCTCAGTTCTCCAGGAAATTTGAAAAGCAAAGTTCCTTAAAACCTTGAATAAAATTGGGAGATTAAGATTCAGTTTACCCTCTAGGTAAGAAAGAAAAAGGCGGTGGGAGGGGGCTCTTTTTCTTAAGGCATGCCTTGACAATCATTAGTTTGCTGGACTGAAATAATTCCAAAGAAATGGGCTTCTAAGTCTAAAGACCAAGAAGACCACAATACAAATCTGCAAATTATTTTCGGGTGTACTAGGAGTTAGAAAATACGAAAAAATAAGGTAAGTGGCGATGCACTATATACAAACTTTTTAACATTTAAGAATCAAGGAAACACGTCGGCAGTTCCGTCCCAGGTGCAGACTTTGAGACAAGCTAATCAGGGTGCAAGACCCGCCACCTCCATTCCCCGACCGCGGCGTCGCCTCCCAACAGTGCCATCCACACACCCAGCAGTCATTGCCTCACTACTCAACTCACTGGAGAGACACAAAAACGCGAATGCAAAACCAGGAACGCAAGGAGTAAGCCGGCACCGGCCGCGCAGACCCAGAATCTCGCCATCGCCAGACGCGAAGCCAAGCGAGGGAGGAGGAGGGTCCGCCAGTGAGTGAAGGCGGCCGGACGCCCTCAAGTCCGAGCGGTTCGCTGCCGCACAGAGCGTCTGTCCGGAACCCCAGGCTGAACCCCTATTGCCAATCTCCCCTCCCTGGAGGAGCGGGCTTTGAGGACGAAAGCAAGCGGAGACTGGGGGCTAAAGATACCAGAGAAGACCAATTCCGTACGCCCTGCGCCTTCCTGAGTCCCTACGCCCAAGTCAGGCGCCTAGGGCCGACCCAGTGACCACCCTTTCCCCGCCCCTCGGGGCGGTCCACGACGCGAACTTCTCCCGGCCCCCAAACTAGGGGCGCCCATAGATATGCCTTAACCGATTGCCGGTTTTTGTTTTTGTTTTTTTTTCTTGAATTTAGATTGAACAATCAAAGCACGCCACACCCAAACACGAAGCATAATAAGGGTGGCAACTCAAGAAAATGACTTCCAGGCTCTGGGAAGAATTTTAGCCCTGTTCTTTTCCGAGACATCTAGGCATCCGCAATGGATGCCTATGTTCCCACACCAGGACCCCTCCAGTGGCTTTCAGGAAAGAGCGGCCCAAGCTGGCGGCGCAGAGTTGAGTTTATTCGGGCGCGACGGGCTTTATTGTAGGTCCTTTTTGAGCCGGTGGGGGCTATAGGGGAAACCGGGCCGGGCGCCTGGCGCTGTTGGGGCTGTGGCTTTCCGGAGTCCCCCTACGCGAGGCCGTGACCCCCTTTGCCCCGCTCCCCGTTCTCTCCGGCCGCCGGCCCGTTCCCGGAAGCCGCGGTGGCTGATAACAAAGAGCCTACCGGGTTGCCTGCTGTCCGGGCTGAGGGACCCAGGAGTCAGGTGGAGCGCCTAGGAGCGAGCGCGAGGCGAGCCATGAGTCCGGGTCTGCGGCGGTGAGGGGCGCGGCCGGCGGCCGAGGCGCTGGTGGGGGCCGAGAGGCCGGCGTCTCCCTCCTCGCCGTCCGCGAGGCTCCCGAGACAGGTGCTTCTGCCCTCCCGGCCTCTCCACCCGGGAAAAGCAGCTTCACGACCTTCCCCCGGCGCCACCTGGCCCTCAGCTGCAGCAAACGACGCTCAGCCCTGGACGCCAAGCTCTTGGATTTCTCTGCGAGACTCGGAGGATCGAGCTCTTCCCCAGGCTGCCCTAAAGCTTTGTGTGAAGAAACTAGGGAAACCTGACGGGAATGATTTTTGTTTTTAATAAAGTTTTTCTAAGTCTCCGTTTTTAGAAATTTTTGCAGAGTTTGCAGTACTTTCTACCTCTTTGCATCATTTCTGTTACTCGTGGCATCTTTCTCCTCCTTAGCTATAAATATTTTTACTGTCAGCAGGGAAGACCAGGGATGAACATTTTGTGATTGGACGTGTAACTGTTTAAACCTACATCGAGATAATAGTCAAGATGGACAAAAAGTCCTTTGAAACGGTGCTGGATGAAATCAGAAAGGTAATGACAGTCCGTGCCATAAATTATTTATGAGATACGAATTCTCATGATTTCTCTTTGACGTACCATGTGTAGATTGCGCAAAATAAGGGTCCTAAGAGTTGCCACATTGGTTTGAATGTTCAGGTGTAATGTAGGAGCTTATATCTCGATATATTTCACGATACAAACAGAGATTAGGTTAACGCTATACTTGAGAATCAGTGGGGTATTGTCGAAATTGTATTCAGACAATTCTTGTCTCCAATGCCGGCTTTACAGATCCTTAATAGCGCTGTAGTTTTGGATAAGTGATTTAATATTTCTGAGTTTATTTCAGTAGCACAAGAGTGACTGTAAACTAAAGGTAACATGAAGAAAACTTTTTTTATGGTAGTTATTATTATGGTAGGTTTTTCCAGTCTAAGGATAGACAATATATTTGTTGTGTTGGCCGAAAAAACTAGTGTCCTAATGAAGTGTGGCATGAAGTTTAAATGCCAGTTCTAAGGAATTGGCTGTAAATAACTTGAATTTCAAATTTTTTTTCTCTTGCTTTCCGAGCTTTTGCTTTTTGAGGCTGTTGTTTGTATCCTGCCTCCCAGACTGCAAACATTTTGGAATGCAGTCTTGAATTTAAAGTACCTCAAGGCCCAAAATAAGAGGTTACCTGTTTATAATTGAAAGGACTTAACTGTATCATTGTTATATCAACATGGGGTGCTTAGGCCTTCCGGGCAATTATTATCTGCATTTCCATATCTCTGTGACCCTTGACTGATCTGGAAGGAATTGTTTCCATGTAGTCTAGTGCTTATTTATTTCAGCTTACAAAGTTATTAATAAAAGTATCTTTGTTCTTTATAAGGCTTTTTCTTTTTCAAATTGACATGTTTAATTTTTCACATGTAACAATATTGAATGTTCTTTTTTGAACAAATGTCTGCTTTTGCAAACCAACTTTGTCCAATTAAGATTTGAAATAAAATGTGGGTTTGATAACAATATACTTAAAATGTGTCACAACTTGTTCATAAGCTGATTTTTAATTACTGTTTATGAGAAAATAATTTGTTAGTTCAAGTAGACCAGCAGATTTCTAGTTTTAGAAACTACAGGTTGTCTTTGTACATATTCTCTCTCTTCTAAGTGTTATCAAAATGTCACATAGTAAATGCTAATGATGAGAATAGGAAATTTTCCAGATGTGAAGGTCATGTTCACATGAGATGGCAACTTAAGTCCATATTTCTGGTCCGCAATCAAAATATGTCTTTTGCTGGCTTTGCCAAATGATTAAATACAACAACATTGTCTTAGTCTATTAAAACAGAATAAAATATTTGCATATCTAAATATGAGCATTACTACTGATTTTTAAAAAATTGCTCTTAGACTTTGTAAATGTAAGTCAGTTTAAACCAAGTCATCTCTTTACCTGAATGTCACCATAGGTCTATGGATAATACAGTTGTCACTACTGTCACTTAAAACAGGCATGTTAAGAAGACACTAGGAAAAGAAATAAGGGGAGAAGAAACAGGAAAAGGCAATGCTTAATTTATTTTTCATAAAGGAGGTAATAATAGCCATAATTAGGGAGCACTTATTGTGAGCCTGTTCTAAACACCTTTCCATTCATTAGTTGTTTTGATCCTCTAACAGCCCATTAGGTAGGTACTGTACTCCTCATTTTACAGAAGGTAGACCTACTCTCTGTGAGGTTAACTAGTCAGCTCAAGCTTACCCAGCTCGTAAGTGGGGGGTCCAATATTCAAACTCAGGCACTGTGACTACTTAGCTCCATGCTGTCATGCCTAGGGTTAGAGCTGGCCTCTCAGGCATTGATAGATGAAAGATTTGAGACATGATTTGACGTCTCAACACAATTCAGGATTTGGTTCAGAAACTTGCATTTGACTATGTCCAGTGATTATAATGATAATCAAATTCCTAAGAGTACTTTATTCAAAATGCCATTTCCTTCCCTTTCCAGTGAAAGTTAAACTACCAAACACCTGGGATGTTTCAATTGACTGGTTATAATATTTTCTCCTAGCAGAATGATGTATATGGAAAGTATAAATATAGTTATTTTGTAGTAAAAGCAAAGGGATTAGATTATTTTTAATGATTAGTGGCTATCAAGTTATAATAGCCTGGTGTTTCCGTCTCTAAGCTAGGTAAATAGCCACAAGGGGAGCATATGTGATTTTTGTGGGCTCTAGATAGTGCTGGGTCAAGGCCACCAACTTCTCTCTCACCTACTACCATAGAGGAAAGTAACTGTCATGTACTGAATATCTATTATGTGTTACATCTCATGTTGACTGTTGTAATCCTCAGAGTAACTCTTTGAGGTGGGTGGTGAATGGTGTTCCCTTTTACAAGTGAAGAAGCTCCATGGGAATTAAAATGCCTCTCAAAGGCCACACACTGCCAGTTAGTGGCAGGTACAAACGTTGAATTCAGGCCTTTTGACTTCTTGCATTCTCATATCCCGGTAGAAATACTGAGTGCCTCAACTAGACTTTGTCTTATTCTTGCTTCTCTATCACTTAGCACTGCGGTCCCCAACCCCTGGTTAGGTCTGTGGCCTGTCAGGAACCGGGTGCACAGCAGGAGGTGAGCAGCAGGTAAGCAAGTGAAGCTCCATCTGTATTTACAGCCACTCCCCATCCCCCATCACTGGCATCACCACATAAGCTCCGCCTCCTGTCTGATCAGCAGAAGCATTAGATTCTCATAGGAGTGTGAACCCTACTGTAAACTGAGCATGGGCGGGATCTAGGTTTCTCTCCTCATGACAATCTAATGCCTGATGATCTGGGGTGGATGATGCTAGCTAGCACTGGGGAATGGCTGCAAATACAGATTATCAGTAGCAGAGAGGTTTGACTGCACAATAAATGTAATGCTCTTGAATCAATACTGAAACCATCCCCGCCACAGACACCCCCATGGAAAAGTTGTCTTCCATGAAACCCATCTCTGGTGCCCCCAAAAATGTTGGGGACTGCTGACTTAGCTCATAATAGTTATTCAATAAATAATTGATGAGTAACAGCTGATACATTTAATCTGAAAAATGACAAATTTGGTTGGATTCGGAATTTTTTGAAACTCTTTAAACACATATTCAGGAATTCTATGTGTAATTTCCACTAATGTTGAATCATATGTATTGCAGTTTTATTCCCTTTCTTTGTAAGAGTGAGTAGGGAGGACTTCCTGCTCACCCAGTGTATCCCTCACAATATGGAACCTGGAAAAGTAGAATGTCCTGTCACCATGCTGACCTTAGCTGCCTCTGTGTGCCAGGGCTAAAGGAGACCTGCCACTATTGAATTGCTTAGGCAGTTTTGATATATGCATATTACTGTGATGCTTACATATATTAATGCTATTTTTCTGTATTTTTTTAGGCTGTTTTGACGGAATACAAATTAAAAGCAATTGAATATGTGCATGGATACTTCTCTAGTGAACAGGTATTCTGCATTATTTGTTTAAAGAAAGCCACCTTTTTATATGAGTGCTCTAGTTAATGTCTAATTTACCTGCTGATCAAATTCAGAATTGCTTTTACCTTTTTGCTGTATTTATTCAGGAACTTTAGAAGCTTTAAGTTTTGGCAGAATTTATAGCTCAGGGACAGTTTTATAAGCCTGCCCACTTTTACCACAATTCATATTCAAAAATGATTTTAAAATATATTGTCTAAAAACAGTTCAAGGTGTTTTTCATTCTGGACAGAATATCAAAGATTTATAAATTTGTAATGGAAAATGTAGCCAATTTTGTACAGTTATTTATAAGATAGTAATTGCAAAATTCACTACATAATATGAAAGAAAGTATGATCAAATGAAATATGTTCTTATAAGCCACTAAATAAAAATTTCAGCAATAAGAAAAAAATACACAGTGTCTAATAAGTAGTTTCTGTAACTGCCAGAAGACAACTAATGTTTTAAGCATGGTAGTTTAGTGGAAACATTCACCCCACCATAGAAAGAGTTCACTAATTTAAAAGAAATATTTGTGTATATATGTATATACACAGTAGGCCAGGTAAGGATTTCTGAGGGATACCTAGAAAATTCTTGATAAAGAAGTCAGGCAGAAATAGAAATGTGTCTGTGGATAGCAGTTCTGGAAAGGATGGATAATGGATGAATCTATAGATTGATTTACTAAATGCTCTAATTTTTCACTGATGTCTCAGGAGCTTCAAAACTTGAAAGCTTGAATAACTTTAAGCCTATAGAAATATAATTCCTCACAGTTAGTAGCTTTTTTCTTTTGTGTGTGTTTGTGAGTGTGAGATCTGCCACCCTTAATGGTGCTTCCACTTTGCTAAAAGTCATTAAAAACTTTAATAAGCCACTTTCTGAGACATTCTAAGCCTAATTACTGTATTAAAGATTTTTCTTCCTGTATCAGACATGATAGTTTGTAAAGTTTTATGGTTGATAAAGTGTTATGGTTGGTAAAATATAGCATTTCCTATATACAAAGAACCTTAGTCCCATAAAAGTGAGGATGTACACTCTTACCAAATTAACTGTAAAGTATGCATAATACTTGTTTGCTATTTGTTTATCTCTTTATAGGAAGTAAAACGTATTTTCACTCTTCAAATACCACTGCAGTTTGCATCA
The DNA here is from genome assembly GCA_963575035.1 of Avahi laniger. Taxonomy (NCBI): domain Eukaryota; kingdom Metazoa; phylum Chordata; class Mammalia; order Primates; family Indriidae; genus Avahi; species Avahi laniger. The sequence goes on along the minus strand of CAUYSK010022394.1, from coordinate 20,194 downwards.
TGAATCTTGCTTTGTAGAATAATGGAAACCTTAGCACATTTTCAGGAACTCTCTTCTTGCATTGTTTTTCTTTTCTTTCATAGTATATTTGGAGGGAGTGAACAGGGTGTTGGTGATCATCCTGAGACTTCAGTGTTGTGATCTTTATGGCCTGCTCATCTCTTACTGGCTGACTCACAATGTTCCCTTCATACGTATGAAGTTCTGTAGTGGTGGAGGAAGGTGGTGTTGGTGGGAGCCAGACTCTCTGAGCTCTCAAAATGATGCATCCTTTAGAAGCTGCTGGAGTAATTCAGGATGATTCTTATATTTTTCAGGGGCTAGGTCCATGGTTTGAGTATTAATGCCCTCCAGATTCAAGTAAAATGGTAGAAGTTAATGGACCTACACTAAACTACACTACCACATCCTTGGGAATGATTAAAACTATGCCACTCTCCACTAATGTTTTAAAGTTTTTATTCATAGTACATCTTTGTATTCCTAAGCTGATATTTTATTTCTATCTAGTACTTTTTGTCCTTTCTTTTCTTATTAGGATATTTTCTTTCTCTTGTATTACATATTTTCCTTTTTTTCTGGACGAGTGCTGTGCAGTAGAACTTTGTGTGATGGTAGAATTGTTCTCTATCTGCAGTGTCCATTATGCTAGCTATCAGCTTTATAAGGTTATTGAGCACTTGAAATGGAAGTGATTTAAATTTACGTAATCACACATTACTACTCTGTGAGACAGCATAGTCTAGACTCTGGTCCCACTCTCTTCACCTGGGCCTGAGCTGCACGTGTTGAATAGTAATTCCAAGTACTGAAATAAAACTTATGGAAATGTTTGCAAACACACTGTCATTAGATCTAAATTAGTTCTTTGCTTTTAGGTGGTTGATTTACTGAGATATTTTTCCTGGGCTGAGCCTCAGTTGAAGGCAATGAAAGCATTACAGCATGTAAGTAACTTATCTTTTCCTAGAATATAGAATTTAAGTATTTTTAATTGTCTTAGTTTTCCGTAATTCATCTCAAGTTGTCATTTGTATTAGAAAAGCTAACCCCCAATTTTATTATACATTGATTATTCAAAATAATTATGTTAAAAAAAATGTAACTTTCCAAACTGTAAATTTAAAATGAATGTGCTATACTATTGAATTGTATACCACCACAGTGTCCTAATTGGCAAATTGGAGAGAAAAAATACTCATTGGCAAGCAAAATATGGGATTTGAATTCTTAAGTGTTTTTATATGCTTCCTTCTATTTTTTAATCTTCATCTTTACCCTCTTGTATTTAGTCTTAGAAAAGTTGTCAGGCAGTTTATACTTATATTCTTTACATCAGCATTGTCCAACTGAATTTTCAGTGATGATAGAAATTTTTTTATTTGCACTGTCCATCGTGGTAGCTACTGGCCACAAGTGGCTGTTAGCACTTAAAATGTGCCTAGTCTGTTTGAGAAACTATATATTTTATTAATTATGATTAGTTTAAATAGGCACATGTGCCTAGTGGGTACTGTATTAGATAGCACAGCTCTAGAGCCTGGGTCAACAGGGGTGTCTAGATCACACCATCATCCCAGGGGTATCTGGCTGTATAGGAAGATTTTCTAAGTAGTATCAGACATGGATAGCTGTAACGGAATCAATTTATACATCCTTAAGTTCCTGCCTAAGAAAATATCTGGGTCTTGTTAATGCTGCTTTCTGACCTCCTCTTCAACACCTTTATTCTACTTTATAACAGAAGGGTTATCTCACCTGTACCTTGGCAGTAAAATGGTTTTTTAAGTTCCAGAGACAATGCTTTGCTCCTGGGAGGGAGAGCAAAAGCAAAGAAGCTTCTGTATGAAATATTGATGAGGGCTTGTCTTATTTTTATCAAGATGAAAAACTCATAACAAAGCTCTAAGGTCTGCTTGCATGTCTACCTACCTTAGAATTAAAATTCAGAAGTGAGAAGGGTGTTACAGGGACAACTCAGTACGCTTATTTGAATTAAATTAAGTCTGACCTTTTCTGAAAAAGTCAGTCCGATTTGACTGGTTTTTTTTGTACTGAAGACTGCCTTTCCAATTAGGTTCTGTAATGAACATTTCCACAAATTAAATAAATGAGCTAAATTAGTAGTTCTGAAGTTTTTTAGATATATAAATGTATATGAGAAAATTGATCTTTTGCAAGTATTTAAACTTCTGGTATAATCTTTAGATGTCAGTTAAAAAATGTGAAAAGGGATATAAAGATTTATCAGTTCTCTTTCATTAATAAAAATATTTGAAAACCATTGCTATATATATTGGGTGTTGATTCTAACCATCTCACTTCTTACATTGACTTTCCTTTTAAATTTTCTTCACTGTTAACATAAATGTATAAGTTGACCAAATCACCAGGATGCTGTTCGTAATAAAGATACCCTAGGCAAATAACTATGTAATATCCCACACAACCTTGGAGTGTCACAATGTACATTAAATAAGACTCTTAAAAGTTCTGCAGTAAAGAACCTGTTTATCTCAGTTTTTAACCTGACTTATGTGACTAGTGTACCTTTTCTTGGTAACACTATTTAGCACCATGGACTGCTTTTTGGGAAGTGCTGATCTATGGCATACTTAGCCCACTAACTGAGGAATATAATAATTTTTTGTAACTCCCTGAGCAATTTAACCCCATATATATATATATATATATATCACCTTTTTATGTAAACTTTCTGAGGAAAGTACTACTGGTAGATTTTTTTTATTCTAAAAATGAACATATTGAGAAATGTGGATTAAAATGAGCTTGGAGAACAACTTAGTTCTTCAACGGAAATAATTATGTTGGAAGAGTGTAAGTATAACATATTTAAACATATATATAATATGAAGTATTTTTAGAACTTCTTTTTGAGTAGTTTTCAACTAAAATGTGAAATATTAGTTAAAATGCAAAATATTTTACCTAAAATGTTTATATTAAGAGCCTTTAATTATGCTTCTAAAAAAGGGTAATCTCTGGCACGAAAATCTCATGTTAAACATAAAATTATTTTTTATATTAACAGAAAATGGTGGCAGTGCACCCAGCAGAAGTGGTCAACATACTCAACTGTTTCACCTTCAGTAAAGACAAATTAGTTGCTCTTGAACTGTTAGCTTCGTAAGTATTTCTTTTTTTTTTTTTTTGCCTCATTTAAAAAAATTTGGAAGCCTTTTAAATGTCTTTTAACTCATTAGTGTGTGTTATTGTATCAGAACTATATGAGTAAATAGAACTGTAATAAAACACAGTCTATGAAATCATAATGCTAAATTCTGATTTCTTCATGTGAATAAGTACCTAGTGTACTTATTACACACATGGCTATTATTAATACTTATAAAATAATGGAGCTTATTGAGATTAATTATTTAATTTGATTGTTTCTGCATTTCCATAACTTACTTGGTCTTCCTACTCGAATAACTTGAAAGGCATATTGGTAAAGATAGAAATTTAAGAGTTAAAACAGAGGTTCTGCCATTTATCAACACAATACATTTTTTTTTTGGCAAGGTACTTATTATTTCTGAGCCTTATTTTCCTTAATTGGAAAAATAAGGATCTCACTTAGTTAGGTAGGGTACATGAACTTTGAATACTATAAGGTATGTGAAAGCGTCTAGCACAGCATTTGATAGATGATCATAATGAGTGAAGCTCAAAGAGAAAAGCAAGGAGCCTTTGCATAATTTAACAGTGTATAATTTGTTGTTTACTTATAGAACATACTTTTAAGTGCATAAAAAGACAAAATAAAGCATAAGGTAAAACTTTTTTATAGATCAACCATGGTTTTTATGCCTTTAACACATCAGTTGGGTCTGTTGCTATAGCTCTCCTAGCAATCATTGAAGAGAAGGTATAGTTTGAAAAATCTCAAAACAGTAATTTTTATGTGCAGTATTACTTTGTGATCCAGTAATCAGTTAGATAAACCTCAGTTCAGTTATAATTATCACCTTTATATAGATGTTATTTAAACTCAAAGTAAATAATCACACTTTTCTCCCTACGTCCCAAGAAAACCTTATTCAGATACATTTAACAGTAAATAAAGGTTGCTGACCTCTGTATATACATCCGGGATTTTAAATGAAATCCTAATTTGTATTTTCTTGGTAGAAACATTGTTGATGCACAGAATTCTCGTCCTATTGAAGATTTATTTAGGATAAATATGTCTGAGAAGAAACGATGCAAGAGAGTACTTGAACAGGTAGTTTTCTCAAGATTGCTGTGTACGTGGTATGCGGGTTTTTTCTGAATGTTGATGAAAAAGTACCTTTCTTCCTCCTGTGTTAACTTTGGTGAATAACCTGAAAGCTATTATATGATAGGTTAAAAATGAATATCCCTGCAGTCTCTAGAGTAGAAACAGCTGGTTCAAGGGGACACTCGAGGGGGATGAGATTGCTTGAGAGTGAGAAGCCAGTTGACCATTCAGCTTGAGCTTCAGGGAACATTTAAGTCTTGGTCCCTTTGCCGTGGCTCCAAGCTTTGGTCTTTAACTTTATTTAGAATCTTGACTTTTCAAATTTGCTTTGTTTTCAGCTTTAAGTAAATTCCTAAGAGATGAATATTAAAACAAAATTCTAGTTTATTAGCTTAAGATGTACGAGAGTATGAGAGTATTGGTCTAAGCCTAGAAAACTTGATTTATCATGTAAGGTAGTTATTTCCTAGGGTTCTGATGGTTGGAAGCTGAATTAATAATAATTAGAAACCTACTTGAGAAGATGCAGATTGCTTTCCTAGGGCCTTGCAGCTCAGTTGTGTTTAATATTTAATCTTCAAAACCTCCTCTAAGCTTAGGGAGGATGGGCAGCTTTGCTTTAACCATACATTATTGTAGCGGAGTCAAGATTTGAGCCATGTTTCTTTACTTCAGTAACTTCTTTATTGGTTTTCTTGACTAAAATCTTTAAGGCATCATGCATATTACTGCTGTAGTTTTTTGTTGTCATTTTATAAAGCATTCTGACCATGTCACCCTCTTTCTCAGAAATATTCTGGCCTGAGTATTTTGTGGAGTAGGCCCTCAGGGCAATGTAAATTAATACAACTTTTCTAGAAGGTAAACTTGAAGAACGTTTAAAATGTTTATACCTTTTGGCCCAAAAGTTCTACTTCTAGGAATTTATTCTAAGGAAATAGTAGAAATATATACAAATTATATATAAGGGCATTTTACCCCAATACTATTTATGTTAATAGCCAAAAAATTAAGTGATATTTAGGTGTTTAGTAGGGGGCTGGATTCTATAGCTAATATAATTATGTGTGTTGTGAGTGGACTTATAAAACCAATGTAACTCTATAACAAAATATATAACATAACATACTTATATGTGTGTGTATACATATATATAATATATATATATAAAAAACTGAATATTCATTTAATACAATATAGATCCAATGGAATATAATTGCCTGGTATAGTGTTTTTTATTCATTTAATGAGTGTTTACTGAGCACCAACTCAGTACGTGAGACATCGTTTTAGAAGCTAGATATGCAGTAATAAAAAGCCTAGACCAAAATCCCTCCCTTCACTATATCTTATAATTATGTAATAGTATGTTGAACATTATGTGTCCAAATAACTCTTGCTTTTCAACAGCACAGCTCTTTGGACACCCAATGTCCTGTTGTTTGTGTTTCTCTACTAAGTCATAAATTTCTTCAGAGCAGGGACCATGTCCCTTTTATCCCTGTGTCCTCCTTGCCTTTACTGTAACATGAGCTTGGTGTTTATAGATTGGGACTATGTTATTTGTTGGTAGTTGAAGAAATGGGACAGGTTAGATAATAAGTAGACATTTATGCACACAATTTACAGAATCCGTTGTGAAGGTATCTTTGTTCACCACTGTAATTACTGAATGATGTATAAACAGAATGAAGTAATGCTGTTCCTTAATTCATGTTTTTTTGGCTGGGCTCCCCAGTGTCAAGAATACTTGACTTTAAGAGTTCCTTTTTTTTTTTTTTTTTTTACCACCCTCTTCTTTTTTTATTATAGGCTTTCAAGGGGGGCTGCAAAGCTCCTCATGCTATGATATCTTCTTGTGGAACAATCCCAGGAAATCCATATCCCAAAGGAAAACCTAGTCGCATAAATGGAATATTCCCAGTAAGCATACTTTTATGACGGTTTATGAAACTTCTCATAGCTAAGTATGAAATGTAGCATGAGTTAATGATATTTAAAGAAAACGCCAGTTGATGATGCTTCTCCAAAGGAAAGAATTTTATTATGTCAGCAGTTTAATTCATAGCTTCACCACTGATTGAAAGTTCATGTGTAAACTCCATTAACGTATTTGTGTAAAACCTATATTACAAGCCAAACAGAAAAGAAGATGATTTTGTTTTACTTTGTTTTTCCAAGTATTTTAGAAGTACTGATTTACATTTACATGTAGTAAAGGAGCAGTTCTCAAATTGTCAGTATTGTATTCCCATTTCACTTAGTTAAGTATATTTAGGAAACTGCATGCAATATTTCCTTCCTGGAGAATCACATTGCATAATAAAGGACCTGAGAAGTCCTATAAGAAAGAAACTGTTTATATCATCCAGTGTTCCTCAAACCACTTTGTAGAATAACTTTTTCAAAGAATATTTCCATTGTTAGTAACAAATAACCCCAGATCTTCGGGGTTTAAAACAATAAATGTTTATTATCTCATGTAGTTTTTATAGGTTAGGAGTGTGGGAGTGACTTAGCTGGGTACTTCTGGCTCAGGTTGTCTTACATTCATCATGTAACCTCATCATGTACCGTCATGTAACCATAAGTGCTTGACTGGAGTTCAAGAATATGCTCTCAAGGTGGCTCACTTATATAACTGGCAGGTTAGTGTTAGGGGTTGGCAGGGGACCTTTGTTCCTGACCACAAGGACTTTTCCATAATACTGCTTGTGTATCTTCATGACATGACAGCTGGCTTCCGCCAGAGTGAGAAATCCGGGAGAGGGCAAGTGGAAGCTGCAGTGTCTCTTATGACTTGGCCTTGGAAGTCAAATGCCATCATTTCTGCAGTATCCTATTTGCTACACAGGTCCACCCTCTTCATTCTGGAAGGAAACTGCACGAGGCCACATAGGAGGCGAGGATCAGTGGGGCCATCTTGGTAGTTGGCTGCCATACTAGTGTATACCATTTTGAGATACACGCTTTTAGGGTGAGGCACTGTAATAGTCTGTCAGCCTGTTCTGATCTGTTAATTATAGCACTCTTGAATGAGATATCATTTGCTCTTGACAATGTAACAGTCATACTTACTATTTATAGAGAATATTTTTTCTCATCTGTTTTCAACTATAATACAGGTACTCTTTTTTTATTCTTTGAGCATTATCCATACTGTGGCATTGGAAGTCTGTTTCTGGTTGCTGCTTTTTGTTGAGAAAAAAATTAGAACATGCAGTATTTGGAAAAAAGCTAAAAAATAACAGTACAATAATAAATAATACAAATAAAACGTATACATTAACAATATAACAATTATTTAAATGGTACTTACATTATGTTTTTAATAGGTATTATAAGTAATCTAGCGATGACTTAAAGTATATGGAAGGATGTGCATAGGTTACAAATATGCAAATACTGTGCCATTTTATGTAAGAGACTTGAGTATCCATGGAGTTTGGTATCCTGGAACCAATCCCCTGTCAATACTTTATCTTCCCCTTGTGTCATCTCTATGTATTGCGTGTTTACTTCTGAGTACCTTTGCACATGTTACGAGGGTTCCATTGCATTGGAGCATTGAGAACCTAATCAGGGTCTTGCAGCCAGCCAGGGCAGAATTGCGTCTGAAATCCAAGTCTTTACACTTCTACCAACTCCTTTTCTTCAGTGTGATACAGTGAGATTGGTTGTTGCTGGCTTGGGTTTTTTTTTTTTCTTTCTTTTTCTTTTTCCAAGTCTCAATTACCTTTCTATTTTTTTGTCTTTTGAAAAAAATAATAGGGAACCCCTTTGAAAAAAGATGGTGAAGAATGTACCAATGAAGGCAAAGGAATAGCTGCGCGGATTCTGGGACCATCCAAACCAGTAGGTTTAGAAAACAAATGATAAAGGAAGCCTTAACTCCTACTTGAAGTAATCTGTCTATTCAAAGCATAAATTTTATTTTTGTGTTGCAAAGTTTAAAAGGTATGCTAGAAATTCTAGGAGAGTAGGGGAGAGTGAATGGTCTAGGGAAAAATAGTATAATTAGTTAACGTTATGGAGAGTCCTTTTGAAGTTAAGCATTTTGTTATAAAATGAGACCAGTCAGATTGCTTTTTTTTTCCTCTAGACATATTCAGCTGTTCTGTTGGAGGTTGACATGTAGAGAGTTTGCTTTAATTAAGGTTGCGGTTTGGCCAAGTTAGTATTTGTAAAACCATATGGGAGCCAGGAAGTTGAGAGTATTTACAAGGGAGTGATTAGAATGATTGGAATATAAATTAGACAGAAGAAGACAACCCCGTGGATTGAAGAATACCTGGAATTGAAGTACTAGAGGTCTACACATAGTCACCAGGCAGACCCTGCCCATCCACATGGCAAGTTCTCCAGTGGCAGTTGTTTCTGGCAGAATAGTCACAGATCATAATCCTTGCACAAGCCTAGTGCTTCAGATGGGACCACAATTATGAGAGCCGGAAAGAATCTTGGTCTCTTACCACCAATACGTCTCCTCTCCTGCCCCAAGGTAAAAATATAACATCTGGCTTAGCTTCAGATACTTCTAGTTTTCTAAAGACCAATACTTTGAATGCTCTTTGTTACTTATATATAAGTTCCATCAACTGTAAAATAAAGTATTTATGGATTTTTCTATTTCCAAGGCAAAACAACTAAAATACTGAATTCCTAATTCTAGTCTACATTCTCCTAAAGTTGTCAGAATGCTAAATGCCTGAAACAAACAGTGGTTCTTCTAAAAGAAGGTAGGAATGATAGGATGAATTTCTGATGAGTTTAAGAGGATGTTGCCATTGGGGGGGTTCTTACATAATCGAGATTATAAAACCTAGCAGATTTCTTGTGTTAGTTACATAAAAGGAGAAAGCAGTTCTTAGATTAGCCTAGGCTGGGTCCAAGAGGAGTTTGCTATCCTTTAACATAAGGTCTGACCCTTTATTAGAGATGAATTAAAAAATAAACACCTCTATGGCCTTCTTTGACAAAATCTACTTTTGGAATTTAATAGGAACCACATTTATTAACCCAAAGAAATTTTCCTCATTTGCTCTATGTAGCATTTGATGTGCTAGGGTGTTTTTAGCCTATTAGGACTAAATATTTTCAAAGACTGGTTTTGTCAGGAGACAGCTTGGTTGGTTTTCTTAATAACTGCTATGCTTTCCTCACTCCTCTAGCCTCCTTCAACATACAATCCACATAAACCTGTTCCTTATCCAATACCTCCGTGCCGACCACATGCAACTATTGCGCCAAGTAAGGAGTTCTCTTTTTTTTTCTTTTTTACTTGTTTTTGTTTTTTGTTGTTTATGTATTAAATTGAAAGTAAATTCTAGTCTATCTTCTTAGGAAATCTGTAGCACTTATAAAATTCTACAATGTGTTTAATTATGCCCATAGACAGCTACTAGAATCCTGGTCTGCAACACAGTATCAAGCAAAGTTTATTTAGGATGTTTTCCTTATCATAAATTAATTACAGATTATTTTTAATCATTCTATATGGCTTTCCACTTTGATAAATTACCTTGAATCCTTCTTTGGTAGTTGGTGTTCAGAAGCATTATTAATGCATTTAACTGAAAAAGGTCAAGTATATGTGTTTGACAGAAAAGGCAAATAATTTAAGTATTCATTAAGAATGGCAGGTTCTGTCTGCCATTCGGTGAGCTAATGCCTGGAATGAGCATACAATGGAAAATAGGAATCTCTAGTTGTCTCATTTGGTCTCAGTTTTCATTTAGCCCTGACCCAAACCTCCATGTAAAATGCAACTGTATTATATAACAGTTTTAAAAATAAATGGAGTAGCTGCATTAATACAGTTTAAACTACTGGTCCAGAACAATATTAAATTATATCTTTTTTCTGTTATATTTTTAGGTGCGTATAACAATGCAGGTCTGGTGCCGTTAGCCAATGTCATAGCTCCAGGCGTGCCCCCTCCACCTCCATATACTCCTAATCCCACAGGACCAGGTAAAGTCGTGTTATTACAGGGTGTTAAAAGTCAGTAATTTATTCACACACAATAATTTGCACTTTGAGAGGACAGTTGTGCACTTGGAGGGGACAATTGTTTTGCGTGATGTATTGTAAGAGAGGGAGCACAAGCTCAAGTGCCTGATGGATCTGGACAGGAATCCTTAGCAAAACTGCAGTTTTCATAATAAATAAATGTGAGCTTCTTGCTAAAGATAGTTGACTTAGTAATGCAGCTGCCATATAGTTGAATTAAGGTGAAGAAGAAATAGGTAAAAACAGACTGGTAATGAAATATGAGGAATGGCAAAGTAACAAGGACATGATTTCTCTGTCACCTGGAACTACCTGGGGCACTTTTTCAAACCATCCTCAGTTCCCCATTTGTGTAGAGATTCTGCTTCAGTGGATTAGAGGTGGGGCCTCGGTATCTTGTTTTTTAAGGATCTCCAGGTGATTCTTCAAGCAAGCTTGGGAAATAGTAAAATCTGCACACAACCCAAAAGAGATCAGAGCATCATTTTTTTTCAAGGCTCTTTGTTAACTGCCAGATTGAAGAGAGCTGAGGGACTTTCTGCCTCCTTTATTGAGAATTTTTGGACACTAGGGCAGAAGCCTGTCTGACTCAGCAAAGAAGCTGTTGAGAGAGAAGCTGAACTTGATGGGTGAATATGTATGGGGTTCTAACAGTGGGGTAGCAAAGGATACTCTGCCCAAAGGAAGTTTATCATGTGTAGGTTAGAAGGGTGAGACCTTGTGAAGGGGAGGATTTGGCACCCTGTGCCTGGCAGAGTGAGGAAGGAGCTGGGATCCAGCTCGCTGTAGCCTAATTCCACTGCCAGTTGGCATGGTTGCCTCCCCATTCACTTTATAATGATAGAAAGGCTACACTCGAGCGGCCTCGGGCCACATATGTGAACACAGTCAGGTTGTAGAAAAAAGAACTATTTCTCTCAAGTGATAAACTTTGACAAGCTATGGAGAAGTATAATTGACTTAGTGAGTGCCACCATTTGGGCAAAGTAGTCCTACCATGGGGAGGAAGAGCTTGTAAGAAAGCGATGAGAACAGCTGAAACTCCCCAGCACTTGCCAACCTTTTGCTTTAGGTCTTTTGGGAACATGGGATAAGAAGAATAAATAGTTTTCCATATGTTGCCAAACTATTATATTCTCCCAATTAATCTTTACCACATTATACCTGCCCACGAGAGTATACGAGCATACAGTTTCTTCATATCCTTTCAACGTGGAAGATTATAGGTTTTTTAACTTTGCCAATTTGATAGACTAATTTAGCTTATTACATTTTTGTTTTTACAAAATTTTAATTTTTATTTAGATTAGTTATTGTTTGTTTGATTCTTCTGAGTTTTGTGTCTTACTTAGGAAACCCTTCTCCACCCCAACAGTATGAAAATATCATATAAAATCAATTACTTTTATAGTGGTTCTTTCTAAATGTTTAGCTTTTAATCCATTTGCCATTCATATTTTTGTATATAAATAGGGTAGTAATAGAACTTAATTATTTTTCTGCCCTTAATAGCATATAATAAATTCTTTATTTGTTTAGCCAAGAGTGAATTCTGTTGAGTACTCTGATAAGAGTTGCAAAACATTTTTTCCAAAATTTATCATTTTATTTCCTTCCCTTGTTTATGGTACCTTTTGCCCTTAGAGTTTTTACATTTTTGCATAATCAAATATAAGCTATGAAGGAAAAGCTGGGACCAAGTAGTCTTGGTTGAGATTTTCTCATCCCTGGGCAGTTCAGATATTTTAGGTCTTGTAAGATACTTAACTCCATCTGGAATTTATTTTCATATATGGTGAAATAGAGGTTCATCTTAATTTTTTTCCAAGTTGTGGCCAGTTGTGCCAGCACCATTTATTAATTAGTCCGTCTTCCCCACTGATTTGAAATACATTTATCTTGAGTTTTCATACACACACAGGTATAACTCTGGGGTTCTTTTTTCAGTGCCAGGGTAGTTATTTTATGATTATATCATATTAATTTCATTAGCAGATTTACAGTGTGTTCTAATATTTGATAAGACAATTTCTTACCTATTTTTATAAATTTATTCTTTTATATGAACCTTAAGGTCATTTTATGCGATTAAAAATAACAGTTGAATTTATATATATGTATATATAAATGATTTCTGATAATCATATAGAGAGAGTTATATAGTAATTTGGAGAAAATTGACATTTTTAGGATATTGTCTTACCATTCATTCATGTGTATGTCTTTATATCATGTCTAGTTGGTAGTGTTTTCTTCCCCATGACTTATTTTATCCCTTTCAAGAAGATGTTGTAGTTTTGTACATATAAGTTCTATCCCTTAAATTTGTCTCTACAGAAATTGGAGATAATTTTTGTTACAATTATAAATGAAGTGCTTCATTTCTAGGTGCTTATTACCAATTACCTATTCTAGTTTTTTTTAAGTCTGTTGAGTTTTCTAGGTATAAAGTAATATTAACTGAGTTATATTCTTACTATATATTTCTTTTTTCCCTAGGTTTTATTGAGTAATAATATTGTCCTAACTCCTTTTTCTTTTTAGTGTACAAAAAATATTTTGCTGTACCTTTATTTTCAACTTTTTCTCCCCGGGGTTTTGTTTATTTGGTAGGCTAGTTTGGTTTGTAAATTATATGTAGCTGAATTTCTATTTTTATACCCTTAGGGGATGCTTTTAATTGGAATTTCTGATAATCATAAATATTACACATTTGTTTTTAGTTCTTCCATTTTATTTTTATATTCATTATTATTCTTTTATTTCAGTTTTTTGTATCCTTACCTTTGCTAAATTGGATCAGTCAAATTGCTGTTTTGTTTTTTTAACAACTCTTCTCTCCTTGCCCCCTCCCGAACTTGAAAATGTTATCTTTAATATTATTAGGGATTACCTTCATATTCTTAATGGTTGTCAGTATACAAAAACTAAAGAAAAAAACTATTCTATATGTCATTTTACTTCCATACACTCTTTTTATCAATTTCTGTGTTTTGTTGGAATACTATACATTTTTGCTTCTGATATTTAATTTTTCTTTAAAATTGCTTCTAATCATGACTGGGTACTGTTTCTTCTATTCTTTGATTCCCTATCCTGATATGTTTGTTCTAATTTTCATTTGGTAGAAAATATCTTTAAGAAGTTTCTTCACAAAAGGCACTTGTTTAGAGTTGTGGATGAGAAATCCAATTCCAGTTAATTTTATTTTCTTTATTAGAAACTTGGTCTCCTTGTGTAAACTTACAAAGAAAATATTTTTTATCTTTGGATTTCAGAAATGTTACCAAGATGTCTAGGTGTGTATCTTGTCATTAATCTTTTCTAGCACTGTGTCAGGCCTTTGAATATGAAAGTCTTTGAAGCTTAGGAAAATTTTGTTTTTATTCTTTTAATCATTGCATTTTCATCTGTTTTTTTTTCTTCTTTGTCTCCTTTTTTGGTACTCTTACATTGTGTTTATTAGATTTTCTGTATTTGCCTTCTTCACCTATTCACTTATGAATTTTTTTTGGTATTTTGGCATTCTAAGAAGGATTTTTTTTCTTGTTTTCAACTAAGAAGTTTAGTTTTTAGTAATGTTATTTCTGATCTTCACCATTCCTTGCATTTATTAATTTGGAATCAGATTTTTATATCTAAAAGTCTTTACCTTCTCTGCTTATTTCCTCGAAGTAATATGTATATGCGTCTGTGTTCTTAATTGTATTACAGATTTTAAAAGTTCTTTTTCTTTTGTTGCTTCAATCTCCATTGTTCTTTGTGGTTGTTTGTTGTTACTTGGGTTAAGCTAGTAAATCCCTTAAACAAGCTGTGGTTTTTCTTTGCTCACTTATGCCATGGCTTGTGGGTTCCCTTTGTACCTTATGCCTGTCACAGTATTGGTTTCTTGGGCACGAGAGAGTAATTTTTTCCCCTTTGTATCCTTGGCAGATGAGCTGGTTGGACAAGTTCTTTCCCATGTGGGTGGGGAGGCGTGTGCTTCAGGTTGTCAGTCTCGAAGATATCAAGTCAGCCTCAGCTAGGCTAGTTCTCTGACAGCTGCTGGCATAGGGCCTTTCCCAGAGCGGAGTACAGCAAGTGGGCAGGGTGGTTTCTTTCTGTTGGTTTGGGAAGTCTACTTGGCTGTCGGTGGATTCTGCGCTCATTCACCCAGCAGCCACCTCCCGCTTCCCAGTCTTCCCCTGTCTGGGCAGTGGTGCCCAGAGGGGCCTGTCTGTTAGCTCAGCCAATGACAGTGGGTGGTCCTGTCTACCACTAGCTGCCTGCCGTACTTTCTGCTGGATGGCAGGCAGCTGGCATCTTTCCAGAAAGTGTTCTTGAATGCAGTGTATCTAGAAAATAACAATGTGCATTTAAAATGTGACAAGCTAAGGTTGGGGGATAGGATAGATCATTTGCTCATAATCCTCTCAATCCTCATGTAGTTACTGCTATCTTCATTTTCTTCCTTTTTTTGTGTGTGTGCATTGTGTTTCCTAATACAGTATACATATATATTTATATGCTAGGTTATTCTTTTCTGCCCAAATCTCTGTTTATTGTGATGAATAATTTGATTAAAGCTTAAAGTGAACTTTTATTTACTTTTGTGTAGAGAATGAAGACCTGTCCAATCAGTCAAAAGCTGCACAGAGTCAAAGTACGTACCAAATTTGATCCAGAGATAGCTGTTGTCTGCTTTTTTATTCACTGAGAATGATATGAGTTGAATGTATTTAAAATTTTTTATGTTTTAGGAAAAGTGCCTGGTTAAAGAATGTAATTAATACTTGTTAAAGGTGGCTTAATCTTGGTACATTTTATACACACAACATAAAATGCACATAATAACTGGATTTAAAATTAATCTTAGGACTTTGTATCCTATTCGCAAAACTTGCAATGTAATGTAAGTGCTATGTGACATTGTATCCACATTCATTTTACATTCTGCGATATTGGAAGCCTCATTTCTTTTTTGATATAAGCACATGGGGTGATAAAAACCCTTTCTGACAAATGCTATGTCAGATTCTGCTTTTAGATTTAATTATTTCAATAAGTATTATTAAGCATAACTTAGAGTAGAAAAGAATAACGAGCATCAAAGCAGAAAATGAAATTGAATAATGAAGATGAACTATGGCCTACGTACTGCCTCCAGATGGCAGCAGCACCGTAGCACTTATTTTTCCCCTCGGTGAGGTACTTCATTGACCATGTCAGCTTCCTGTGTCAAAAGTCTTAATTATACATAGATTTAAAAATGTTTTAGTCCATGAAAATGTCTTTCGGTTGGTTATCACTAAAAAAGGAACATTCTCTATTTACAACTGAGTTCGGGATGAGATGATAGTTGTCGTTATGACATTAGCTACTTAAGTCATGCTTTCCATTTTGCACCAAGAAGATTATCACAGGCAGACATAGTCATTGAATTTATTCAGGGAGGAATGCAAATCATCCTCCAAAATGCTAATATTAATTATTTGTGGAGTTTATCAGCATAAAATATTGTAGCAAACTTTAGAAATATTGTTGAGAATAGTCCTTGAATGCGTTTGGGAACTGTAGTTTGAGGTAATCATGATATATCCAACACGGCAAACACTGAACTACACAGGTGCTGTGCTAGGTGCTGAGACACTAAAGATGAATTAGACACAGCTTTTGCCCCTACGGGAGCTCCAGGACAAGCCAGATTAAGGTTGGGGATTAATGCAGTATAGTAGTCAATATGAGCAAATGTGGGGGAAAACTATGTAAATTGATAATCTAGAATATTAAATTCAGTTCAGAGTGGCAACAAACATTACTAGAGGAAATGGGCGTGAATTCCGGGAGGCCTCGTATGCCCCTGAAAGGGAAGCCATGTCCCGGAAACTCTTAAGAGAGGAATTGACTTGTGATTATTATTCTAGATGAGCTATTTCAAAGAGAGAGAAAGTCAGTGCATCAACACTAATCACAATTAAAATCTTTGAATTTTAAAAAAGTGGAAAAATATAAAAGGAGGGTTTATGAGCTCTTGAGGCTTCCCGACTGTGAACTGGAGGGCTGTTCCTATTCTGAGCAGAGTCTAGAAGACAGCTGGTTCTGACTGAGGCTCCAGAGTGAAGATCAGGCTAATGGAATCCAGCAACTTAGATATTACAAGAGCCTATTCTACCTGTCATTAATTTTCTCTTTTCTTTTTTTTTTTTTTACAAAGGCTCAGATGCCTCAAAGGCTATGTCATTGATTTTCTTTGATATTTGTTAAATAGTATAAAAATGGCCATGCATTTCTTTTGAGTTAAAATTTGACATTCCAGCTTGATAATGCGTTCTTCCCTTTTTCCCCCTTCCACAGCATTTTCCACCCCCGCAAGTCAGCTCTTCTCTCCTCCTGGTCCTAATCCCTCAACAGCTGCCGCCACTGCTGTCCCTACCGCATCCCCGGTCAAGGCAGTAAATCACCCATCGGCATCAGCAGCTGGCACCGTTTCTGGAATTAACCTGCCACATACTGTCCTTCCTGTGTTCCCAGGGCAGGTCTCCTCAGCCGTCCACACTCCTCAGCCGTCGGCACCAAACCCAACAGTTATCAGAACCCCTTCGTTGCCTGCTGCACCTCTTACTTCCATCCACGGTACAACATCCGCTCTTGTTCCTTCTATCTTTTCTGGCCTGGTGCCACTGCCTGGTCCTCCTGCCACTCCTGCCCCAGGCCCGCAGGCCACATCTGCACCTCGGGCCGCTCTTACGTCTAGTGAAGCATTCGCTTCTACTTCTGCTCCTTTCGCAAGCCTCCCCTTTCCCGCCACCTCTACCGCTGCGTCTGCCAACAACCAGAATTCTGCTTCGTTGCCATCAGGCTTTGCAGGTCTCCCTTTGCCCTTGCCACCAGCATCCCAAGGCGTAGCCCATCCGACTCCTTCTGTAATTGCCAGTGGTTCTGCTCCCAGTGTCGCTGGTCCACTTGGCGTAAGCAGTCCTCTCCTGTCTGCTTTAAAAGGCTTTCTGACGTCAAACGACACCAATTTAATGAACTCCTCTGCTTTGTCTTCTGCTGTTCCTAGTGGCCTGGCTTCGTTATCTTCTCTAACTAATCAAAACTCTGATTCTCCTGCTTCAGCCCCTAACAAGTGCTTTGCCCCGGCGGCCATTCCCCCCCCACAGAGGTCTTCCACTCCAGGCTTGGCGGTGTTCCCAGGCCTTCCGTCTCCTGTGACTAACTCGACTTCCACCCCGCCTGCCTTGCCTGCCTTAGCCACTGCTACGTCATCGGCGACGTCCGTGCCAGTGAGCTGCGGCTCCTCGGCTGCCCTTTTGCACGGCGCCCACCCCGGTACCTCAGACCTGCACATTTCAGCTACGCCTGCTGTAACGACTCTGCCCGTGATGATCAAAACCGAGCCCACGAGTCCTACGCCCTCGGCCTTCAAAGGCCCATCTCATTCCGTGACTCCCTCCCATGGCGGTTTAGGTTTGTCGCGGACACTGGGTTGTGCGTATACTTCAACATCGGTGCCCATCAGTTTATCTGCTTGCCTTAATCCTGCGTTGTCAGGTCTCTCCAGTTTGAGTACTCCCTTAAATGGTTCAAATCCCCTCTCCTCTATTTCCCTCCCACCACACGCTTCCTCCACTCCTATTGCTCCGGTATTCACTGCTCTTCCTCCTTTTACTTCTTTGACCAATAATTTTCCTTTAGCTGCCAACCCATCTCTTAATCCGCCAGTATCTCTTCCAGGATCATTAATAGCCACTTCATCAGCCGCCGCCACCTCCGCATCTGTCTCTCATCCCAGCTCCACGGCAGCCATTCTCTCAGGGCTCTCTGCCTCGGCGCCAGTCTCGGCAGCACCCTTCCCCCTCAACTTGTCCCCTGCTGTGCCCTCACTTTTCTCAGTTACCCAAGGACCTCTGCCGTCTTCAAATCCCTCCTACCCCGGCTTTTCTGTCTCCAACACCCCAAGCGTTACCCCTGCCCTGCCTTCGTTCCCGGGGCTGCAGGCGTCCACTACGGTCGCAGCTGCCACACCGCTGCCTGTGGCTGCCACAGCCCCATCCCCGGCCCCTGTCCTCCCGGGATTCGCCTCAGCATTCAGTTCCAGTTTCAACTCCGCTCTCGTCGCACAAGCTGGGTAAGTGAATAGTTTAGAAATAGGGTAAAATTACTCTTCACCTTAACTTGTAGTTCACAGTCTTATTAAAATAAGTCCAAGCAAAAGTCAGAAATCTTAATTATTCGGTGGTGCTAAATGATGTTTTTCTGGGCTGAAACGTCAGTGCTCTAAGAATGTTTTATGGCTCTTGAACCATGTTAAGATAGATAAATAAAGTATACCTATGGATATAATTTTTGGATTTGTATTTTGTAGTTTTTCATTGCTTATAAAATAGTATTATACAACACATAAAGTTATCGAATTCAGAATAATATACTTTATAATAAAAAGTTGTAAATAAGTGAATGGCTAACTTTTTTGGTTCTTTCCTACAGATGAATAAATCCTAATTTTTTTTTGTTTTCAACATCATAAGATAGTACTCGACAAATATAGAAGCAGTGACTTTTATGTCTTATCTGCAGTTTAACCTGTTTTCCTGTCAATTGTTTTAGGTTATCATCTGGACTTCAAGCTGCAGGCAGTTCTGTTTTTCCAGGTCTTTTGTCCCTCCCAGCTATCCCTGGGTTTTCCCAGAACCCTTCGCAGTCATCCTTGCAGGAGTTACAGCATAACGCAGCTACACAGTCAGCACTGTTACAGCAGGTAGGCAGGCAGTGTCTGGCAGAAATAAAGTGGTAACATATACAACCAACCTCTGTAGTGTTAACAGTGGTATATCCATTGTCATATCCCTGCATTGGCAAAAAATGGCTGTTAGCAGAATGTGTGGAGGTTGATGATTAGTTCACCTAAAATTTGCAAATTACGTTTGTCTTCTTTCAGAAGAGTAACAAAGGTGATAAGATGTAGTCATCTGTGTGAATTGTTTTTCCTGCTTATAGATTTTAAAAATTAGTTTGGAGATTTTACTTAATAAAATTTAAGAATCTTTATTCATGACAGTTAAATTTTATTAGGTTGGTGCAAAAATAATTGTAGTTTTAGCATTGTTGAAATTTGCCATTTAATATTGGAATACATTCTTAAATAAATGCCATGTTATACCATCATTTTAATGCACATTTTTCACTTTATGTTTTTTTGCTGATGACTTATTACTTGCTGTTTATTTTATATTTATTTTAGACTAT
The DNA here is from genome assembly GCA_963575035.1 of Avahi laniger. Lineage (NCBI taxonomy): Eukaryota > Metazoa > Chordata > Mammalia > Primates > Indriidae > Avahi > Avahi laniger. The sequence goes on along the minus strand of CAUYSK010022394.1, from coordinate 711 downwards.
GGAAATGATTGTAGACAAAAAGTAAATTCAAGTGATTTTCTTATTTGAATTCAAAATGGGTCGTAAAGCAGTGGAGGCAACTCACAACATTGACAGCACGTTTGGCCCAGGAGCCACTAAGGAACGTACAGTGCAGTGGTGGTTCAAGAAGTTTTGCAAAGGAGACAAGAGCCTTGAAGATGAGGAGTGCAGTGGCCAGCCATTGGAAGTTGACAACGACCAACTGAGAACAATCATCGAAGCTGATCCTCTTACAACTACACGAGAAGTTGCTGAAGAACTCAACGTTGACCATTCTATGGTTGTTTGGCATTTGAAGCAAATTGGAAAAGTGAAAAAGCTTGATAAGTGGGTGCCTCATGAGCTGACCGAAAATCAAAAAAATCGTCATTTTGAAGTGTCACGTTCTGTTATTGTATGCAACAACAATGAACCATTTCTTGATCGGATTGTGACGTGAGATGAAAAGTGGATTTCATATGACAGCCGGCGACAACCAACTCAGTGGTTGGACTGAGAAGCTCGAAAGCACGTCCCAAAGCCAAACTTGCACCAAAAAAAGAGGTCACAGTCACTGTTTGGTGGTCTGCTGCTGGTCTGATCCACTACAGCTTTCTGAATCCTGGCAAAACCGTTACATCTGAGAAGTATGTTCAACAAATTGATGAGATACACCGAAAACTGCAATGCTTGCAGCCGGCATTGGTCAAC
>CAUYSK010022393.1:0-68082 GCA_963575035.1 Avahi laniger | reverse complement strand
TAAGTACTAATGTTTTCTTGCACTTTATAAAAAAAATACTAACAGACCAAATACCATAACTTCTATGCTCAGAAAGCCTTCAAAGAAGAGAGCTGCCTGCACTAAGTCGAGCATGTTTTCCCATGAGGATCCAACGTAGGTGTTCAAGGCCTGTAACACACACATCTTTTTTCTCTGGTGCTTTCTGTAACAAGGGATTCCTCCTGCAACACATATCAATATAATGAAACCACATAGTAACGCTTCTTGGAAACACCTTCAAGTGTTGCTTCAATATGTTTTTTTTTTTTTAACGTTTATGTTCTAAGTTTTTTTTTTTTTTAATGCAACTGGAAAGGGATTAAAAGCATCCTAGGGAAAAAAAAAAAAGATAAAGAAAGCATATGCGTCAGAAGCATGCATGCTAACCCGACAGGTATAAATGTAAAAGACTTATCCAGTACAAAATCAGTAATGGCAGTTGGACTTCAAAGGACAAACAGCTACCATTAAGAGAAAAGGAATGGTATTCCCTTCCAGTGGGGAAAGAGAGAGCAAACATCCCATGCATGGCATTTTCATTCTGAATCTTCCTTCTGATCTTGGAAGAAAAAGTGCTAAGGAATGTATGTGCTGGGAGAAGTTATCTGCAGTCCTAAGAAAACAAGTTAATGACATTTTAAAAATAGTATTTGTAAGTAGTCAGGTTTTATTATTAGATAGCGTATGAAAGCTTAGGGGAAGCCTCTGATAACCAATGAAAGAATTGACCTCCAAGGGATTTTGATGTGAAAATTGGCCAGATAGATTGGACAGATTTATTAAATAACATAAAAAATTCTGTGTATATTTAAGGTCTCATTCATTAAAAATTAAGGAAAATTGGATTCAATTAAACAGCTGTGGAAAACAGGAACATGTGAATAAAGGTTTCATCATCTTGAACATTTTTCCTATAACTTGACATATTTAAAGAGACACAAGTAGATTGTTGTTATGTATTAACTGTACTAATGGCCCTGCCTATGTCCAGGCTCTTGAGTATTCCCCTACTAGGTGACCCCATGCTTGTCCTTTGGCCAATGGGGCAGCAGATTTGACAAAAGTAGAGGCTTGTAAAATGTTTGTGTTTTCTCTTTTTCCCTTGGATTCCTGCTGCCATCATGTTTCCAAGCCCAGCCTAGCTTGCTGCAACCACATGAAGCAGAACTGAGTCAGCCCAGCCTAGCAGGGTTTAAACCCCCAAGAGTAAATCCCCAAGAGCAACCATAGAATCTGTGAGAAGGCATATCCTTAAAATCTTTAAGGGGCCTTTTGTCTGACCTCATTTCTGGTACCAAAGTTATCATTGCTACATAACGAATTGCCCTAAAATGTAACAGCATAAATCAACAATAAATTTTTTTATTCCATGCAGTTTCTGTGGGTCAGAAACTTGCATGTGACTTAGCAGCGTGGTTCTGGTTTGAGGTCTCTCATGAGGTTAAAGTCAAGACGTCAGCTGAAGCTGCAGTCAGCTAAAGACTGACTGGGGCTGGAGGACCTGCTTCCAATATGACTCACTGTCAAGGCCGATATCAGGAGACCTCAGGTCCTTGCTGGCTGTTAGCAGAGCCCCCAGTTCCACACCACTTGGATCTCTCCATAGGATGGCTTGAGTGTTGACTGTTGAGTGTCCTCACAACATGGCTACTGGCTTCCCATAGAGTAATCCAATAAAGCAAGTCGGAAGTTATAATGTCTTTTATGACCTAGTCACTAATGGTGCCCACCATTATTTGTGTAACATCCCGTTGGTTTCACAGGTCAGTCCATTAAATGTGCAAGAGATCACACGGTGACTTGAATACCAGGATGTGGGGATGACTGGAGGCCATCTTAGAGTCTGGCTGTCACAATAATTTTGTAGATTTAGACCTGTAAGGATGTTGCTCCAAGAGCTGTCTGTTTCCTTCTAGATCAGTCTCTTGTATTTCCTTCACATCTCTCAGCCTTACCAGCATGCAGCTCCCAGGGAATGCTTTCAACAGTTTGTTCTAAAGTCCATCTACTCATTGGCTACCACAGGCAAATGACAGGATTCACCCATCCCTACTCATATCTCTTTAGCAAGCAGAATTGGCAGAAGTTGGTCTTATTGCCTCATGTTTGGATCTCTCTGACCTCTGCTCTGTCTCTTGCTCCATTAGTTCACGTGACTGTATCTGCACAGACCTATCCTGGCCACCTATTCTCTCTGGTGCCACTGCTATTGCTACCACTACCACCTGAACTCCCCACCTCAGATGCCCCCAGGTGCCCTTGTGTTGAAAAGACTTATACAGGGTCATGCTTTAAGAGCCATGGACCCCTCCTTGAGTTCTGGTGTCCACCTCTCTGGCTGAAAAGAACTCTCTTTCTCTTCACGTGTGTGCATGCATGTGGATGTGTGTGTATGCTTGTGTATGCCTGAGTGAAACATATTTCCCCATTTTAGTCTACACCTCTCTCCTTACCATGGTGCGGGTGGACCCTGCCAGTTGAAGCTCTCACACTAAACATAACACTTCTTCTCTCCTCTCTCAGCCCAGTTCCTGAGTTTGACTGGTAATTTTCCTTATTTATGATGGTTTTCTTTTCTTTCCTCTTTTGACCCCATGACATTTTCTGCAATCTGGCTTCAGCTGCTCCTTCCTTCAAGTTTGTCACATGTTTCTCTATATGTCTGAACTTTGATTGCACTTCATAAATTCTTATTCTCTTTCCAGGGCAAGTAGATATATCTATTTGATATATAGAGCTCAATAATACTGAAAGTCTGGGTAATAATCTTTTATAAAACTAATTGTTTAAAGTAACTGAGTTTTGTGGTGATTTGTCACATAGTGATAGCTAACTGATACGCAGATCTTCTAAGAGCAAATCTGCATGCTGATTTTTTTATTTCATTGTCTTTCTCGGCATTAGATTATTTCATGTTTATGAGACTTTTAATGACTTATTTTAAATGGGAGATTCTCCTCCAACCCACACTTCCTTTTCCTGCTGTCTAGTCCTTTTGCAAGTTGCATCTACCTGGACCTCCCTCCACACTACAAGCCAGAGCTGGATCTCAGATGGTGGTGCAGAGCTAGTGGTGGCTTGGCTCAGCTCTTGGTTTCAAGGCTGTGTCTGTATTGTTCATCTCCTCGTACCTGCAATTGGCAGGAGCTAAGGTCATAGGTAGCTATAGTCAGAGGGGTGGTTCTCTTCTATCTCCTTTTATGAGTTTGGAAAACCACTGCCATCCCATAACTTTAAGCAGGGGACTCCTAAGAGGAAATATCTCATGGAGCACTTGAACGTTTACAGGACATACTGCTTGTGTTAAGACCTAAAGACAGCAAGGCTGAAGCTTCCATCCGACTCACTGTGTGTGTTTGTGTGTGTTTGTGTGTGTTTGTGTGTGTGTGTGTGTGTTTCATTTTATTTCCTTTTCCTAGACATATTTATTCTGTATTTAATCCTAAATTTTTCTTTTCAATTTTTCACTTTTAACAGTAACCTTCATTACTATTTGTTTAGAAATTTGGGGAGGGGGATGGGAAATAATGAAGTGTTCACTCACTGTATCATGGAGTCATGGAGAAATGGACAGATTACAGATATGTTTTCAATAACAAAATAGCAAGATTTGCTAATGAATTGGACATGGGAATGAGAGAAGAAGAATTCAGAGTGACTTTGTCTTAAGCAAAGTTGTATCTTTCACTAAGATTGGGAAAATGAACAAATTGCTTTTGTGTGTTTTGTTTTTTTGTTTTTGTTGTGGGAAAGTAGTGTTAATTGAGACTTTCATTTTGGAAATGGACATTTTGAGATATCCATTTAGAGATACGAATGGACTTGTGAGAAGGCAGATAAACATACAAACCCAGAACTCCAGTCTGGGTCTGGGCTGAAGATATAAATTTAGGAATCATTATACATCCTGTCCCAAAGCTTAGTGGCATGAACAGTAATCATTTTATTCTGCTCATAGATTCTATGGATTAGCATCGGATAAGGCTGCAGTGAGGACAGGCCCTCTCTGTTCCCTGATGTCTGAGGCCTCAGCTGGGAGCGACCTGAATGGCTGGTGCTGGAATATTTGGGCCTGGAGGATTCACTTCCAAGCTGGTCTCCCCAATCCCATGTCTCTCTCATCCCTGGGCTGAAGGGGCTGACTCAGCTGGAAATGTTGGCCAGGATGCCAAGATGCAGCCTCTCCAGCACGGCAGACTCAGGGTAGCCCATCTCCTACGAGACCACTCAGCCCTCCAAGAGCAAGCATTTCCAATGACCAGGGTCACAGCCTTTGATGATCTAGCCTTGGAAGTCATATAGCCTCACTTCCACTAGGTGCTATGAACCACTCAGTTTCAAGGGAATTGACCTTGACCCTACCTCGTATTGGAGGAAGTAGCAAAGAATTTAGGATCATGCTTAAAGAGACAGTCTTACTAATTATCAGTCTTCTCCAGTAGAAAGTTAGTCATGTGACACCAGGCTCCTATATCTCCATGTCCCAATTCTCCAGAGTAACAGAACCAATAGGATATATATAGAGAGAGAGACAGAGAGAGATTGATACATAAAAGGAGATTCCAATGCGGAATTGGCTCAGGTGATTATGGAGGCCAAGAGGTCCCACAATATGCTGTGTGCAAGCTGGAGATCCAGAAACCTAGTGGTATAATTCAGTCTGAATCTTAATGCCTGAGAATCAGGAGAGCTACTGATGTAAGTCCCAAGAGTCCTAAGGTCTGAGAACTAGGAGCTCCAATGGCTGAAGAGAGGAAAAGTTGGATATATCAGCTCAAAAAAGGCAAGAAAGAACTTTTCCCTTCTCCTCCTTCTTATTCTATTCAGGCCCTCAGTGAATTAGATAATTCCTACCCACAATGGTGAGGGCAGATCTTTTTCAGTCAATCTGCTGATTCCAAGGCTGATCTCTTCTGGAAACACCCTCACGGACACATGGAGAAATAATGTTTTATCAGGTATCTGGGCATTCTTTAGCCCAGTCAAGTTGACGGATAAAATTAACCATTACACCCCAGTACCTAGAAAGATATATATTTGTTGAATGAATCGACGATATAAATCCATGGAACCAGATGCGATCACTTTTCTATGCAGAAAGTACAAGAGGGAAGATTACAGGGCTTAATACCAAGACCTCAGGGTCATGCCAACATTCAGGGGGTCTGATAGAGGAGGAGGAAACAAACTCCTTTTCCCTGGATCATCTGAGCTCATTGCAAATCACTCAAGGGGACATGCCCACCTAGAATCCATGCTTCAATCCCTCCATCATGCGTGCCATGGTTTGGATATTTGACCCTCCAAATCATGTTGAAATTTTTTCCCCAGTGTTGGAGGTGGGGTCTAATAGGAGGTGTTTGGGTCACAGGAGGTCTGGAGGAAGCAGAGGGGAGAAGGGGTTCCTCATGAAAGGCTTGGTGCTGTCCTTGCAATAATGACTGAGTTCTCGCATTATTAGCTCCTGCAAGAGCTGGTTGTTAAAAAGAGCCTGGCACCTGCCTCCTCTCTCACCTGCCTCCTCTCTTGCCATGTGATTTCTGCACACGCAGCTCCCCCTTGGCCTTCCACCATAAGGTGGACGCTTCCTGAAGCCCTCACCAGAAGCAAATATTGATGCCATGCTTCTTGTACAGCCTTCAGAACTGGAAGCCAAATAAACCTCCTTTCTTAATAAATTACCCAGCATCGGGGATTCCTTTACAGCCACTCAAACAGAATATGACAAAGCAGTATGTAGGACTCTGGCATTCTCTGCTCTTGTGGTCTTGAGCGTCCTTCCACACAAGGACAGGCCTTGCCACCAGAGTGTGCACCCCTAGGCCCTAAAGGCAGTTCTTTGGTGTCAGATCGGGGTAAACTGAGTTGAATGTATGCTGGAGAGAACACGCATGAGCAAGGGGACACCTTGTGCTACAAGATAAAGTCAGGGGTGGTAAGAGAAAGGGTGTAGGCTGTGGGCAGGGGCCCAGGACCCAGGGACCACCTCTTCTCAGCCACCGCATTCCCTGGTATCAAACTCTGAGGGATGGAGAATTTGAAATTTGAACCTGGCCTACCAAGTTGCTGCAAAAACATATTTGTCAAGGTAGGATACTGGAACATATTTTATTTGGCAGTTTGTTAGCTTAATTTATAACTTTTAATATTTAGACATATAATTTGTAGGTAGCCATTCGTATGATTGTCCTGGGTCATATAACTGTTAGGGTCAGCATAGCTCCATGGAAGGTCTAAAGTGGAAGGGACAGTGATGCTACTTCCAGAAGCCAGAATATTTGAGACTCAACTCCAGTCCACATAAACCCTTGCTGCACTGGCAATTAAAATTTGCAAACATTAGATTACATCACCACCAGGGGAACTGTGAGAATGCCCTAATGAAATCATGATCGAAACTTCCAGGCTTCTCTGAGATATGATTAACAAAGATCAAGCACTGAGAATGCTTTTCTATTTAATTAGAAATTTTATGAAGTAAGAGCCCTCATTTAAGCAGATAAACATAAATATCAATTCTTGCATTTAAGAGGATGTATAATTTAAGTTTTAAAATTCAGCAGTTCAGTGTTTGTAAAAACCTTAGTCTATGTTATATGATGCTAGAGCTGAGTTGATCACAGAGACCCCTTTGTCCACAGGAGGTGTAGAATAAGCCAGATTTACTTTCAAACATGTTTTCAGCTATAAGTTATTGGAGTGGATCCTTTTAGGATTGCAAATTAAATTTTCTCTGCCCAGGAACTGTGTGCCATGTATGAGCTCTTTTATCCAATCCCTACCACAATTTAAAATATTTTTATTATGAAATTTTCAAACATACAGAAACATAGACCGTACAAGGAAACCCATGTACCTCTCATCCAGTTCACTGATCATTAACATTTCCTTCCTTTTTTTGTTTGGTGGTAATTCTGCAATCGTCTCAAATAGAATCTTCTTCTTGACTGAAGGCAGTGGGGTTTTTGCTTGGTTTGGGTTTGCTTTTATTTTACCTCCCCCTATCTTGCCCTCTGAATGAGTTTCATCTTTGTTCTTTGTGTCATCCAGAATGATGGGGACCTGCTTCCCCGACGGACATGTGCACGTACATAAATGCATTCATCCCACTGATGGGTTTTCACAGCATTCATGTTTGGCCACTCTTCTCCCCTGATTATTGCATGAATGTTTCCATTGTTAACCAGAAAGGAAAATGCTTCTGAGAAGAAATTGGAATTGTGACATTAATTTAACATAGGCTTTTGGGGTTAGCACAAAATGACAGGACAGCAGGAAGCAGTTAAAAAGCTTCCCCTGACAAGAGAAGCTAAATGACTCTGAGAGCTACTCCCAATCAGGCATGGTATTGACAAGAGACCCACTCTGATAATGACCTATGAAATACTGCATTCTGACTGCACACCGTAATTTGTTTTTTTAACCAGGGTGTCTTAGCGGGAGTTTGGGAAGACTGCACAGCCCTGTGTAAATGACAGTCACATGGCAAAGCCCAACAACAGGCTCATTTTATTTATTTAGGCTGTAAGCAGCCACTTGTCAGGTGTCTGGCAATATTAACCTCTTTTTTCCCACCCGTCTCTGTCACTGGGATGCTGTGGCCCCCGCGGCCTCTTGCACCTGCCTCATGCCTCTCTATTCTCCCACCTGTTGTGAAGTGGTCTTTCAGCTGTGAGGTGTGAATGCCTTTCTGCAAGAGAAAGTCCCCTTACCTGGCTGATGAATGTGGGGCAGGAGACAGGAAGCACTGCGGGCTGCCCAAGTTCAAGGGCTATATTTGGAGGTCAGTGAGCAGCATGGAGTGAGGCAAGAAGAGTAAAATGGAAGTAGGTATGAAGGGGAGTGAAGAGGACCTTTGGCTCCCCATGTGAGGCTGACTTCACCCGGCCTGAGCGGACGCCACAGCCACGTCCGGACTCCAGGTGTGTCGCAGGCTGCCGTGAGCAAAACTGGGCTCTTTGTGGTGAAGAACAAGGCCCATGCACACCTTCTCAGCCCCTGCAAGACCTAAGGTCAGTGCTCCATGGGGAGGAATCAGGAATGGACTGGTTTCTCACCTCATCCCTCAACTCTAAATAGATGGTGGATCTGGCCTGCATTCCTGGCTCTATTTGGAGGCCCTGAAGCTGAAAAGCTCCCAAGGAAAACACTCAAGAAGGTCATTCATGGGACTCTATCAAAAAGCTTGGAAAATCCACAAAGGCTCCTTATGGAGTTTGGGTGGCAGGCCAGAGAGGTCTACCAGAGCCACCTCCCCGACACTGGAAGCTTGACATAAAGCAGCATCCCTCTCCACTACCCAAAGGAAACCGACTCCTTTCCTTCATCCTTCTCCCAAAGGCTGTGCATCTCAGAGGAAATGGTGGGGCATGCTCTCTCTCCTCGCTCTCCGTTCTGTCTCTGTGCTCATTCTTTTTCTCCCACCCTGTTCCTTCCCCAATTTATTTTGCCTGCAGCTATGGTTTGGAAATGGTTTTTCCCCACCAGCACTCATGTTGAAGTTCAATTGCCCGTGTGGCAGTGTTGGGAGGTGGGGCCCAGGGGGAAGTGTTTTGGTCATGGAGTTGGATCCCTCATGAATGTATTAAAGCTGTTGCTCAGGAATCAGTGATTCCCTCTCTCAGGAATGGCTTAGTTCCTGCGAGAGCAGGTTGTTGTGAAGTGAGGTTCTTCCTCCTGTTTGGCCCCTGCTTGCACAAGCCTACTTGCCTTTCCACTTCTCTGCCACATCTTGATGCAGCACATGGCCCTCCCCAGAAGCCGAGCAGAGGCTGGCGCCATGCTCTTGGACTTTCCAGCCACCAGAATTGTGAGCTAAATAAAATCCTTTTCTTTATAAATCACCCAACCTCAGGTATTCTGTTATAGCAACACAAAAATGGACAAAGACACCTGCATGATCCTGTTTCTAGTTGGGTCACATCCATGGCTCATTTCTGGAGCTTTCTCGAGGCGGAGGACAATGTGACCAGCATATACGGAAGATTTAGTTTTATGGATCTAGTAAGTGTTTAACTTAAAAGGTGGGTATTTCTTTGCAATTACAGAGAATAGTTCAGTCCATTTACTACCTGACTTCTGGACTCTGTCTCCATAAATGAGAAATTAAAGAACAATAAGAAAACCCATCATAGACACCCAAAAACCACCTCCAGGTAGAATTTTCTTTCACATATAGTAAGTTTATGCATTGGAGTAAGTTATACTCCTAGAAATGGATGCAGCTACCTCTGCTTGGTTGTTTTCTTGGGGTGTGGTCTTTGGAGGAGATGTGCTCCTCCCAAATGCAGCAGGAGAAGGGTGGAAAGGGGGATGAGAAGCTTTAATATTTTCTAGCTGGGAAGAGGTCTATTGTCCATCGCAGCCCTGATTTTCTGATTAGAGTGAGTGAAAGAGCCAATCTCTGGGAAGCTACCATGTCATGTGGCTTCCATTCACACTGAATGTTACCACCAACCCAAACTATATCTAGAGTCACAGAATTTGTATAAGAAGTAACAGCACTAATTGGTGAACATGAAAATATTTAAACTATATTAGTTATGTTAGAACACTTGCTTTATAATATTAATAACTATTTTAGCAATTCTTTAAGGAAAATAAGTGCTCGAAACCCAAACAAATGAAATGGCTTGAGCTAACTCTCTTGACTTCTGTTAAACACGTGTAGCAAATAAATCTCAAATTTGGGGAAGGAGTGGAGTAATTTAGCAACTCTACAAATGAATTTTTGACTGATAACTAATAATAACTAAGTACAATTCCTCAGTAAGTGCTATGGTTTAAAATGTTTGTGTCCCCTCGAAATTCCTATGTTGAAATTCTAATTTCCAGTGTGATGGTATTGGGAGGTGATTAGGTCATGAGAGCAGAGCCTTCATGGATGGTATTGGGGCCCTTATAAAAAAGCCTGAGAGACCTTCAACCCTTTCACCCCGTGAGGACACCTCAAGAAGGTGCTGTCTGACTATGAACCAGAGAGTGGGCCCTCACCAGACATCAAATCTGCTGGCATCTTGATCTTGGACTTCCAAGCCCCAGAACTGTGAGAAATACATTTCTGTTGTTTACAAGCCACCCAGTTATTTTGTTATAACAGCCTGAACAAAGACAGTAAAGAACATAGGATCTGAGACATTTCAGAAGTTAAAATTTTCTGTACTGTGGAAGGACAGTGAGAAAGCGGCCAGGGTTTTCTCCAGGGCCACTGGCAAGGTGGTGGTGCTTCAGAGAGGAAAGGAACACAAGCAGGTTCAAGGGCATGGTCGTACTTTCCCCAAGACCACAGAGCAAAGAGCTGCTTTGCAAATGCACATGGGAGATGACAAAGGGTACCAGGACATAGCAGCGTTGGAAAGGCCATATAAGAAACCTGCTCTGTTGAGGAGGCCTTGGTGATATGTTCACAAACTGCATAGCAGATTAAGCAAGTCCCTGCCAAACAGTTCTCAGCAGAATGAGTGATTGCCCAGGCCACTGGCCGGTGGACTCGCCCTCAACTTTTCCCACCTGCTGACCTCCCCCAGGTCAAACAGTGTAGGTCAGTCCCACATGAAGAAGTCATGGACAGATGAAGAAATGAGAGAAAAGCTCCAAGTAAAAGAAGCTGTGTAAGGTTTCTCACTAACATGAGACCCCTTCCTTCCTCCTCCAGCCAACACTCCTTCTGCAGTCCCCTCTGGCCCCAAGGGTTGGCTGGGCTGTTTTATCAAAGTGTATCTCCTTCTCTCCTTCTTGACCCCCTGAGATCCGGCACACAGTCTTGCCCCATCTTCCTGTCCACGGAAGAAGCTCATGGACCATCTAAGGTTTTCTAGGGGTGTCACTGTGAATGATGATAAAGAAACACAGAGGAGAAAGCTCCTTCCTGTTCACCCCACCACCTTTTCTTGCTTTGCTTGAGCCTGGTTTCCTAAGTTGTACAGGTCAACTGTATATGCTAACAGGTCAGTATATGAGAACAGTGGTAAGGTTGTAAGCGACAGAAAAAAATTCTACAGCTAATGAGGTGTTTACCAGCTCCAGATGAAGGCTGCAGTTTGAGGAACTAGAGCTAGAGCTGGGAGGCGGTGAGACACCGGTCGATGAAAAGCTACAGCTCTGCCTGGAGACCCAAAGCCTGAGAGGCAATTCTCGTTAGCAAAATCGACTAGTTACATGGGAGGAGACCTGCCAAATGGATATTTGGGCAGTTTATGCTGTGAGTATGAGAAAGAGATTCTTCCTCCTCTCCCCTATAAGATCTTCAGTAAAATCTTCATGTTCACTAATGCTTTTTGTGCAGGTAGATTCTCTGTGGGTAACTTCATGTGGAATTGGGTCTGCGGTCCAGGTTCAAAAGGAGCAATATCTTCTGTCTTTTTTGTTAAGAGACAAAGAGTCTCCCTCTGTCGCCCAGACTGTAATGCAGTGGTGTGATCATAGCTCACCATAACCTCAAATACCAGGGGTCAAGGGATCCTCCTGCCTCAGCCTCCCAAGTAGCTGGCTTTATGGGCATGCAGCACCTTACCCTGCCAATTTTTTAATTTTTTGGAGAGACAGGGTCTCATTATGTACCCCAGGCTGGTCTTGAACTCCTGGCTTCACGCCATTCTCCCCCCTTGGCCTCCCAAAGTGCTGGGATTACAGGCATGAGCCACCACACCTGGCCCAGGGCAGTGTCTATTTGCAGGCTCCAGCTAGGTAACATGTTGCTTGACTGACTACATGCATGGCCCCATAAGCCACCCTTCTCTGTATCCACAGCCCTTGCCCCGTGACTTTGCAGCCCTTCTCAGTACAGAAGTAGAGTCTAACTCCATGCCCCATGCACCTGGCTGGCCCGTAACTTGCTTTGGCTAAGAGTGTAGTGGAAGCGATGCTTCTTGAGCTCTGAGCCCAGGCCTCAACAGACCATGTGTGTTTCCTCCAGTTGCACGTGAGGTTCTTGTGCCTCCATTGTCATCATGAAAACATATTCAGACTAGTGTGCTGGGGAATGAGACACAAGGGCAGCAAAGCTACCCTAGCGGAAGGAAGTCAACTCTCACAGGTGAGTGAGCCCAGTCAAGATGTGCAAAGCTGCCTAGACGGCCTGTGGGAGCATGTGTGTTGCATTATGCTACTGAGGTTCAGTGTGTGTTCCTTTTATACTATTTGGGCAACAGAAAGCTGACACAAATGTGTTTTAAGTATGACATTCTGGGTCAGAGGTGAGAAGAAAAAGGACAGGAAGTTGAGGCTAGAGAACAGGATGGACAGGGGCTCTGGGGGACCGATGGGCAGGAATGTGAGCCTGGGCTTGGAGGTTGGGTGAGGAGGCCCTGCAGGCTGGCACACCTCTGGAGGAAGTAGCATGGTCACCAAGACTGTCTAAAACATGAGTAGGCACTAAGACCAGTTCATGGTGACCAGACCTTAAGCAGGTGGCATGTCAAGTGGCTGCGAGTTGGGACCAGCACACCTTGATCTTGGCCTTGATCTCTGGGCCTCTGGGGTGCAGACAGAAGGTTAGGGGTACAGGGAAACTGTGAGGCAGGAGTAAAATAAGCAGAGATCAGAATGAAAAAGTTAGGGGATCAGAGACTGGGCCTTCCCATACCCTGAGTTTATGTCATCACAAATGCACACAGTGGTTTTGTTCTGGGCCAGCTCCGGTGTTTCAGGGTTCAGAGTATAAGCACCAAACTGATCTCTGAGAGTGTGTGTGGTACCAGGGTCCCCGGCAAGGAACAGGGTGCTGAGGCTAGAAGTCCCTGTGGTGCGAGGGAAAGTTCCAGGATTTGTCCACATCAGGGTTCTCAACCTCTCACATGCATCATCAGAATCCCAACTACCCCCTTTCTCTAGCTTCACATAAAGAAGGTGGCTGGCCCCACCCCAGCCCTCCTAAATGAGAATCTCTGGGGGGGCAAAGTTCTTACAGGTTTATTTTGCAAAAGAGAGGAGAATTCAGTCTTGAAAAAGGGAACAGGAATTAACTCCTGTGATGACAGGGCCCTAGGCAAATAAGGCCCCAGCACTGGCTCAAGGATTAGAGGCTGCAGATGGAACATTCCTAGGAAAGGCGAAAATGAGGTGTCAACAGCTATGGGGGCATCCAAACAGTGCTTCTGGCACACCTGTGTTTACTTGAATAAAAAAATTAGCCATTCAAATATTCCCTGTAACATTAATCACTCATAATAAAGGTCAAACCTGCTTTCAACACACAACAAATAACTCCAATACTAAAACTGATTTAATCGCAAAATATTGGGAGAAGGGGTTATATCCAAAATTGCCTACAGCTGTAGGCCACAAAAAAGGAGTTTGTTTTGACTCTAGCAGACCTAGAAAAGGGGATTTTTTTTTTTAAGCTGCAAAATAGACTCCTCTTGGAAAATGTCTCAAAAACTCCTTATGTATCACACGTTCAGCTTTTACAGCGTAATTTTCTGAGGAATCCTAAACAATTCTCTAGCAGAAAAAGCATCTGATGTGCTAGAATCCACCTACATCAGAATAAATCATTTCTCTCTCTCATTAACATGACAAAATTGAAGTATTTATTAGAAATTTGGTTCAAGTGTGAGAATTCCTCAACCATGTTACAGCTCTTTATAGCTTTATAGTCTTCATAACTATTGACCATGGCAATTTCAAACAGCAACAAAACGACTTGTCTGTATTGACAAATTGTTAAGTGTGTATAAACTAAAAGTAAACTGGTTCTCATAAATACATAAATGAGGAAAGTGCATGGGTTTAATTTGTGGTTTTTAACATTTTTTGTTTCACTGAATCAACACTTACATGGCACTTCCTGTTTGGGAGGTACTGTTGTAAGTGCTTTAGAAATATTAATTTAATCATCATAATAACCCTGCAAGGAGGAAGGAACTATTGCTACTGCCATCTTTCTTGAGGGAACTGAGGCTCAGAGAGGTTAAGTAACTTCCCCAAGGTCACATGCAGCTAGAGCCAGGGTCTAAACCCAGGTGGCAGTCCTGCTCCAGGGTTTGAGCTATTAACCTCTACACTGTGTCAACTCTCTTACCTTCTTTCTAAAAGACTATAAAGATAGAATCAAAGATGGGTATCTATAAACCAACTGTCTACAGAGGATCGTAGAGGAAAAATGGCTTTTCTTTCCTTTCTGTAAGACTAAATGTAGCAAGAGGCCACATTCCAGCTTCAGCAAGCCCTCTTCTAACTGGATGCTGGAAAGCTCCACTGCACCCTGGAGATCTCCCATCCCCACTTCTAGGATCTTCATCCTTCTCTCCATCCCATGTCCTGTTTGGTCTTGATTTGCATGGCTCTTACAGTCCTAAGTGTTCCTCTTGCCTCCAGCCTGATCCAGTCTATCCTTCCCATGTTCTAAAAACACAAAACTGTTGTCTCATCAATACTCAAATCCCTTCCCTGCCACTGCTTTGTTTTGTAGATGAAAGTCCAACACCTGATGCACTTGCCTCCTGCTCCTGCCCGAGTCCTTATCCTATTCCAAACCTGGCACACAGTAGCTGGCCTCATTCTTCCATCCGTACCCTTTACTGGAGCCATATACTGAGCTGTTTGCCATCGCATCCCTGAAATTTCCCTTCTAGAATTCCTTTTACCCACCACCGCCCCCCATGACAATCTGCATCACCAGTCTTCACCTAGATAATTCTAATGATGCATCCTTCGAAACTCAGCTCAAGCATCATTTCTTCTGGGAAACTTACTGTTCCGCCCCGAGGCTGCAAGCCCCTTTTCCAGTGATCCTGCAGTAGCCCCAGGCATTCCTCTACTACCCCTTAGCACTACTGATTTATCCCACACAGCCCCCTCCTCTACACACTCCTCATTTACGTCAATGCCACTGAGTGCCATCTGATGACCTGACAGCAGCACAAACATCACGCAGAAGCCTATTAGATACGCAATTTCCCAAGTCCCACCCAAGACCTGCCAAATCGGAATTTCTGGGGGTGGGGCCCAGCAGTCCATGGTTCTTCCGCATGCTGACAGCAGAGCAGCACTGCGCTGGACTGTTGGTTTCTCAGATCACATAGCACAACACCTCTTACTGGTCTCTGTCTCCCTGGCACCTCTGTGACTGCCTGGGATGAAGCAAAAGATCAATAAATGATCAATGAATGAACGAATGGTGGGTTGATCCTTTGAATGATTCATTAAACCTCTGCCTCTTCTGGGGAGCTAAATTATACAGGAAACACTATAAATACTCTTTAGTCCATTAATGCTTCCAAATATTCTCGGAATTTTTCTTTAAGAATGAAGATCTATCACAGCTTTTAATTTTGAATTGGTTAAGGCTCAGTGCACTATTTCAACACTATTATCAAGAGTGCTGAAATAATTCAAAGTTTAGAACCGTTTAAGACAAGCACAAAAATGAAAATTCCCTAAGATATATAGAATGTCTCTCAAAAATACATTTTTACAGTCTACAGTGTAGCAGAAGGTGCTACCCTCTGCTTCAAGCTTTGAAAGATTATTTGAGCTTCCTTAAATAGTCATTATCTTTTGACTATTTTTGGAACACAGTAGTTTAGGAAGAAAAATGCAAATTGTATAGCCACAGAAAAGACTGCTACATATCAAAATATTATTTCATAGACTTTTCTGGTTTCTCACAGAACATGAAGTCTTCATACTTTATGCTGCTCATAGATTTATTGCAGAACTTCGTTAACATTAGCAAGGCTACTAATATGGCTTATTTTTAATTTTTTCAGGTGCAATTTCACTCCTCTAAAACCACTGATGTAAAAGAGACAGTCTATTAAATATAAAACTGCCCGCCAGTCATAAAAACAAAAAGTATGCCTTAATTTTGAAATAATTTTCAGTACTCTTGTCACATGAAGTGAAAAAAGGATTTCATCTTCATAGTAACTTTTAACACATACCCACTCTGGTTACTTCCAAAGACAGTTTAAACAGAAATCAATTAAGTAAAAGAGTAAATTAATTTTTAAGGACCAGTAGTCTCATAGATGACTTTCAGTATGTCCTATGTACAGATGTGACAAAGTAAAGAGTGGGTTGTTTGAACTACTGATTTTGGGGTTAGGGACTTTTTAGATGGCAGAGTATAAAGTAGCATCTGCTAGTAAAATTGCTGTCCGTTGGCCCATTTAAATAAACAGGCAAACAGGAAACAATAAGGATAGCATCTGCACAAGTAGGAATTATACCCTCTCCACCAGCCTCTACCCTCCAAAAAAGTTTAGAAGAGGCAATGGGAGTGGGGGCACGTGGGTGAGGGGTGATGAGAAATACCCAAGTTGGGAAACTATATCCAAACATTGTTCGGAGATCAATCTGTACCTGCCAGCACCTTACACTGCTTGGTGTGTGGCAGGGTCAGCCATGGTCTCCACCTCTTCTTCACATTTATTTCCATCTCACCCACCTGGCAATTTCTTGGTTGAGAAACTTTATGACCAGTGCTTATGTTGGTTATGGAAATAAATGAGGAAATTCTACTTCCCTAGCATTCGTTTTGTTAGAGTACATATCCTGAAAAGTAGGGGATAAATGTAGTCCAAAGGGAGTAGTTGGTCAATAAATGCAAATGGCTCTGGAAAAAAATGCTGAGGAGAAATCCAGAAAGTGTGCACATCTTCTACTGACGTCCTCAAAAGTACTCATAACCCTGCTCTAATAAACCCTTAAGATAACAAGTTTTCAGGGCCACTTGTTTTGCCTCCAAGTTTTACACCTTTAGTTCCTCAGGAATGCTTTCCTCCTTCCTGTTTTCTCCCAAATTTAAGGCCATGGCTTTCACAAGCAAGTCACACAGTCAACTGGAAATAAACTGTACTTTGTAGATCCCCAGTCCCAACAATTGAGGATCATTCCCAATTGTCTTGGGATAATGAAAACAAACATGTGGATTAAGTTTAAGTAGCAACAAAGAAGAGATAATGGCTTGGGGTTTCCCAGATTAAAGATTTTTGCAATTCAGGTTGTAACTGTGATTAAACTGATGAGAAGAGAGAGTTCCAGTTCCTTTATTTTTTGGAACAATTCCAAAACTCTTTTGAGCAGGTAGGCTATAGAAACTGAATCCTGAGTAGATGAAGTGGTTAAGCAAATATACAAGGTTTCACAATAAACTGCAGGAGAAATGCATCAGAAAAACTGCAGAGGGGAAAAAAAGTGTACATATGTATAATTATATGAGTATAGGTGTATATACGTACTTGATACATGGAAATATAATTAAAAACTAGTTGAGCACATAAAATCTGCATTCAAAATTCTCATATGGCATTTACTTTTTTATTCCTAGACTTAAGCTACTACAACACAAGAAGGAGCAGCACTGGTCACATCAAAGTCAGATGTCGTTCAGTATCAACACCTCTTAGAAAAGGGAGGGAGATCCAAACATTTGAGCAACTACAGTTTCACAGTGACAGCCAACCACAAATTCCACAACGGGAATATAAATGCATCCATTCACTCCCTCTCAATAACTTAAGAGTCAGGCTTTGAACAATGCAATTGATTAACATATTCATTGTTCTCTTATGTTTTTGCCTCAAGTTTTTATTTCTTCAGGGATCAAAGGTATCTGGATACTTAACAAACAAATGCTCCTGTGAAACCATCTCTGCAAAATGTAGTGGCACCAAGAGTGCCAGATTAAATTTGTTACTATTTCAAGGGAGACACAAAGATGCTCAGGAAAACAAATCTATGAACTAGTTTTACTTTATTTGCATGTAACATGATTATACACATTCAGGTGTCTAACAAGATCTGCACTGTTACATTAAAAATACAGTACAATAACATTCAACATGAGGTACTTCATATTTATATATTTTTCCTTCATAAATAATGTTGTAAGCTACTAAATCCAAGCACACTGACGCACAAGTGGCCACAGTGTCTTGAATTAGCTGAGCTTATTTAAACACCTTAAAAAACAAAAATGACAGTTCAGTGCAATTATGTAGAAATTAGACCATTTACTTAAATACTATTTTAAGATATGCTTAAAGAATGTTACATTAGAACTGCTAGCCTAGTTCTCCTTTATCCCCAGTAGGAACAATGACAAAGACTGCCAGGTACATTGGGAAAAGCATCTACAGTATATTCTGTTTAATAAAGTTGTGTTTATACATTAGAACTGCCTGCCTTGTTAGAACAATGGTTTCTAGTTTTAAAAGCTACAAAATTCAAAATTACAAAAGAAAATAAAGCAAGCACATTAATCTTCAGTCCACTTTGCTAAAAATGCAGAAGGGAGAACAGGGTTTTAAATGTAAAATTTCTTATTCTAAATACAATTTTCAAATTTTACCCTCAGTTGTAGGCACCAGCCAATCAGATGGTGTATGTGTCTTTTTTTTAAATAATAGTAATTAACATAAAATTAAGTTCTTCTATAATACCCAGTGTACAGGATCTCATGTGGCTTTCACCAGCAGTTCCCTAGTCACATGGAGGAAGTTGGCTAACAGGAGCAATGATGGTGAGTATTAGTGAATGAACTATCTTCCCTCTAAGGCTCTCACGCCCACCTCAACAATCTGATGGCATAAAATTAGCACTAAATACAGTTTCTTCCCCTCTGGCTTAAAAAGAGTGCCTTCTAATCAGGTCTACCAATTGGCATGGTAGCTATGAGTTACTGAAAGGTTTAACCATAATTTAAAAACAAAAGCCTTTGTAGAAGTATTTTTTTAATTTGAAAATATGCCTTTATTTCATCGATTTCAGCTTTGCCAAAACTACTACCTATAATCTCCTTAAATAAGAAATATTCATTAGACAATTTTGGAAAGTTGTTCTGGGAGTACTCATTTCATCTGTAATCACCAGTAACAGCTTTTGATCATCTATGCTAACAGACATAGGTAATGGCAAAAGTGATTAAAACATTTCCCCTAATCCAGTGTTTTCCTCCCTCAGGGAAGCCGGCTGAAGGCAGCAAGCCCACATCTACAGGGGAAGTGGCCCAGAAATACAGTGAAAAATAAGGGCAGTCACTCGTTGGGCTTTGCTGGGGCCAGCAGGAGGACCATTACTGCCCCACCTCTCAGTAGCCAGGCAGGGAGGAGACAATTCCTGAGTTGGCAAACACACTTGCATGTGCACGGTGGCGCGCACACACACACACACCCCAGGACTAACCCCTGGCTCCAGACAAGCCAGTTTCAGGCTTGCAGAGCAGGAGAAGGAGGCGGCCAGGGACCACACTCTGGGTGGCGGGGGAAGCCATCTCAGGATCACACTGAGCAGAAAAGCTGCCCAGAAACACATGGATACTTCAGCTGGAAGTGAACACATTGGACATTGCCAGGGTCACAGGCACTAAACCAACATAAGCCATCAGTGAAGGAGAACTTTTTAATGAGCTTTACCCTCCTTTGTTTACATTATCCGTGGACAAGTAAGAAAGCTGAATGTGATGCCGATGCAGTGAATATTAGGTATAATCAAATGTGTTGCTCCAAACCATTTTTTGAAAACCCTGCAGGCATATGTTGGCACTTTACGATGGCCAGAGGCCAGATTCTAGCAGTCCAGGGAACAGGACAGAATTATAATTCACAAAGAAAAGAGTATATGGTCAAAGTAGATCAGGTAAAATATATTTCAGACAAAAAACAAAACAAACAAAAAAAAACATCTTATCACATTAACATGTAGTGCTACAAAACTAATTGTTACTCCATTCATATATAGAATTGTTTGGTCCTTTTAAGGGGGAATAAAGCAATAGAATTCTATATAATGCAACTTATAAAAACAAGCAAACAGTGGGGATCGAAGGCTAAGGAGAGAGAAAAAAGTTTGGCTTTTTCAAACTGTGTATTCTAATGTGAAATCAATTAAGCTATTTGTAGTACGGGACTTTTTTACATTTCCTTTTCAAACTGTTTTAGTTTAAATTAGTAGGACTGTAATTTTTTTCAGTTGACAATAAAATTTTATAATTTAGTTACGTCTAAAAGAAGTGTCCGTATTGCAATATTTTGTCTTCTAAACTAAAAGAATATAAATCTGTAGAATTCACAACCTAAACAAATGCCCAATTCCTCATTTTTCTATTTTACACTAATACTTTGAAGCATTTAATATGTAACAATCTTATGAATTTAGGATTGAAAAAAAAATCCCAGAAGACAAATTTAAAAGGAATAAAATAAAAGCCAAAAATGACTAATGTCTACTTTATACATTATTACTTATTACAAAGCAAAACTTCTTTCAAAATTGTACACTGAGGTTTATCTGTTTTTTGAGGGTAGAGGGGTTCTGTTCAAAAATAACTCTTATTAATCAAATAAAGTCCAAAAGGAAATTCAGGGTGATCCAAAATTACCTTCAGAGGGACAAAACTGGGAGGTCGGTGAACACTTGGAGAGCACAAAATCTCCCCAGGTACATAGACACAACTCTAAAAAATCGCAAAGCCTTAATAAGAACTTGGCTCTTTTAAGCATATAGTTAAAAGCGGAATGCTGCATTTTTGCCTGTACATAATTAAAAGGTTGAAGGAAATTAGAAACTGCCTACCGCTTCATTCATTACAAATTACCTGCGTTGATCACATATCTGCAGATGAGCTAAGCATCAAGCAAGTAGGGACCAGATGTACACCTCAGAGCTCACACTGCTTGGGGAAGTTAGTTTTCAAGCATAGAATATAAGTTCAGGAATCTGCCCTCCTTGTACCCCAGTGCCATTGGTGCTATCTGAGGAGCACTGAAACTGGACTGTCACTTTGCCACACTGAACTTCTGTCATGCCTTCTTGTCCAAAGTAGCTGAGTTCGTTGCCATCCAGTACCACACTGGCTGTGTAGAAGGTGTCTGGCTCAATCTGCACTGGGTACTCAAACCACACTGGGAAGGTATTGCTAGAGCCATCTGAGAAGTACTTGCTCAAGTTCTGCCCCAGGACAACGCCCTGCCGCTTGAGTTCGATCTTGGCACTGTATTCGGCAGAGCCACAGCTGGAACCATACAGCCCAAAGCCAGCGATAAACACTCTTTTATCAACTGCAAACTGGATGCTGTCACAGCGACCCCGATAGCGCCACTGGTTGCTCCGATAGGCACATGACTGGAAACGGTGACAGCGCTGAGGGACAAGGCCCTTTCGGGCTTTACTCACAAACTGTAGCTCGGGCTTTTTGGCTGCAGTATACCAGAGGAAGATGTCATTGGTCTCATTGAGAGTTAATACTCCGGACTGTGCAGCACCATTTGCAAAATCATCAAGGGCCATTGTGGGTATGCGGATCAAGTAAAGTGCCTTTCCTAGGACCTTGCGTTTATTTTCAATGCTCAATGCTAGATCTTGTCGCTGGCATTCTACTTCAGCCCAGTTGAGAGCTGCCTCAAAAACCACGATTTCTTTGGCATTCAGAGTTTCCCTACGGAGGATACTTTCTAGTGTCTGGAAGTCGATATCACAGAATCCCTCAGACTTGAGAGCTAACTCAGCCTGAGCATCAATTACCTCCCAGCAACGCTGGGTCAGGTCCGGCTCCTCGAACAGGCAGCTCTGGGAAAGGAGCACACAGGCGTTCTTGGCGCTCAGGCTGGTCTCCAGGAAATTAACACAGGCTCTGGCAAGGTGAGGGACAATGTACTTTTTGGCAGCATAAAGTGTGGCCAGGACTGTGTCTGCAGCCAAGTCAATTTCATCACAATAGATATATCTGGAAAAAAAGCACAAAACATGTAAATAGAATTTTCACAAAATCAGAGTGCCTAGCAAGAAAAGATGCGACCATTTTCAAGTTTGTTCCAAGAATATCATCTTACATGACAGTTATTACAAACATGTTTAGAGATTAAAGAAACATCTGAAATATATTCATAAATTATTAATATTTCAACTCAGTAGCAAGTTTGTATAATTAAAGACATTAACTTCATGTTACCATTCTGGCCTCTATATTTTATAAGGTACATTCAGCATCTGCTTAAAAACAGAAAGTATTAACACTATTTGAAAAAGAACCGCATATGAGCAATAGTCAATATTATGGAAAAAACAGCAAAATTCTACTATATATACTATCTTACATTTAATCAAAGATATTGTGAAACTTTCTGCACATTCAGATAAAAACAAATGCCTTTAACACTATAATGGCAACCACAACGATTACATTCTGATGCTTTTGGAACTTTCTTAAACACAAAATAAAACCTGAAATTAAATGAAATATGTTTCAAGTAGTTCTAAGTTCAATGGATTATCAAATATGGATTTCAATGCTTTCATCCAGTTAGAATCCAAGAGACTTTTGTATCTGTTTTTTTCTTAAGCTCTAAACTCTTCCTTCTACTCGACACATTCCTTTCACCTTGAGCATCAAAAAATATATTATTTCCAGATATATTTAATTAAAAGACAAAGTAGGAAAGCTTAAATATGCATTATTTCTATGCTCCTACAAATTGTCCCTATTTCAGGAGATGAAACATTTCCTGGGCAAATGGTGCTGGGGAGATAGTGGCAGTACCAAGAAATGTACCAAGTGGTACATAAAGGTAAAAATCTCTGCTTCTCTTAGAGTGCTATGGGGACGTAAGAGAGAGTCAGTGGGAACTACATATTGGTGAGAAATATATACAGACATACTGATAACACTTGACTTAAATGTTTCTACCTAAGGTGCACAGCTACACTATCTGAAGTATTGGTTCAGTTATTAAATTTCACCCTGGTGAAACATATATAACTTAAGAAATCAGCAATAGCTTCTGTAAGAAAGTACAAAAACATAAGGATGGCAATGAGAAAAATGACCACGATCACAAATGCAAGTTGTCTTTTTGCTCCCAGCAAGTCCTTTTCTTCTCTGATAGGCTAAGCCTGCTACCACTGCAAAGCCGCTTGACAATACACCTGCAGCTCAGCGATACTCTGACTGAGGGCCAGGACCCATAGGGAGCAGCCTGGAGCACGGTGAGCATTTTGTAGCTCTTACCCTGGAACCATCAAGTGAACAGTTGTCCCCCTTTTTTTGACAACCCCAGGAAACTGGCTTCTCATGCATGCTTTAGGAGTGAGGAAACCTGGCCATCACTATCCCAAGTGTGGAACTAGAGCAAGCGGCACCTGACTTATTTCTGATTCTTACCACTTTCTATGGTGTGCATGTATAATTTTGAAAAGCTGTATCAATATATACTCTAGGCAACACATCTGTGAGAAAAGATACTTTTCAAATGACTTAGGTTAGATGTAATTCTTTGCCACTCTTGGTCATGTTTCCTAATTATGTATATATCTGGAACGACACACATTCTACATGACTGCAGTAAAGCCAAAATGCTGAACTAGTGCTCACGGTCTCCGCAGCAACAGAAAACATTGCCCAAAATACAAAGCTCACTTCAAGGGGTGGGGATCCTTGCAGGTAAAATTGGTTTCTGTACATATATCCCTAAAAGATTACAAAGGTGAAAAGTGGTGGATTAGTTTGTGTTTTGGGACTTCACATGCTCACTTGCCTTTAATTTCCCTATCTCCCGCTGTTAAAGTCCCAGTCAGCAGCAATTAGATTTCAAAACTGTAATATGAATAAAGAATTAAATACTTTTAAGTTCTAGAATTAACTATAATATTTATTTTTCGGTAGGAAGCAAACATTGTATAGCAACATTTTAACCATTTATGGGACTATTGTCCCACTTGTTGACTCACTGAATAATTTTCAACAAAAGTTTTATTTATTCCAGTGAACCAAAATCCCTAGTGTAGCAGATAACCTTGAACTGATATACTGTGGTGTGCTAGAATACAGTTTAAGAAAAATCACATAAATATTATTTAGAATAATAACTGGATCTTATATCACATGATAGACTATCACGTTGTCTAGTACCGGTACGTGATAAAGAAGCTGATTCCATCTACCTGGTTAAATACGCTGGAGCCTGCAAAAGACCCACTAGATACAGCAGTATTTAAAAAACACGTAACATATCATATAGTTGTATATTTCTGTATTACCAATTAAAGTTTTTCTGTATAAATCCACATGAAACTATAGGAGATTCTTCGTATTTTTCAAAAATTTCTCCTCCAATATAAAATATAAAATGCAAATGCTTCTTATCCTTGAGAAAAGGTATCTGATTTTAGATAAAAGTATGTGTATATATGTACGTTCAAAGATCATATTATTTCAACAGATTCTAAGTTTTATATTTGCTGTTAGGAGACCGTAACTCTTAGAACACTCAGAAATCTCCCAATTAGTGGCATTTCAATAAGGTGTATAGTATCTGGAATTGTGAAGCAAAACATAATTTCTCTGAAGACTTCTTCATATACAATGCTTTGAGAATATGCCCTATTAGATAATGCCTATACCAGAAAGTTATTTTTCTTTAATTATAAGTCATTAAAAATCAAATCACAATACATGCCACTTGCCCCCACATCCTACGTCAAGGTGTGATTACAAATGCCTGCATAATTCCACATGTCCTCCCCTGAGAGATGAAGAGTAGTTTTCTCCAAAAACATTTACAAGGTAAGCAGCACCCTCTTTCTTCATCAGTCTTCTTTTCTGTTATGCAGAACGTACATTTAACTGTGAAACCAGCAGAGTACAAATACAGTATAAACAAACTCTTTCCAAATGTATGAATGATGCTTACTTCAGCATAGCGAGAAAAGCAGCAGGTTCGACATCTGGTATACGGATTTCATCTTTGTCCTCAGCAAGTTCTCCGTAAAACATCGCATGGAACACAGAGCTCCCAACAGCTAAAACATACTGTGTAGAAAGGGAAATCTTATTTCACACACTAAATTGAAAGCACTTCCAGCAAATCAATCCAGAAAAACAACTATAAGTAATCAGGTTTAGGTACGGTATGCTGCTTTGAAAAAGCCAAGGTACAGGGTATCTTGCCATGGAAGCATAAGATATTCATGCAAAACAGTCTCTATGCTGCTAATTATCTCAAGGCTTTAAGAGATTAATGCACAAGTCCCCTCATTACTAAATAAATAAAATAAGAGCTTATATAACTGATTTCTAGAAGAGTAAACATATGACTTTACTAAGCTGTCACAACAACTTCCGATGACTGGAGAGTTAAGAGGGCATGTTTTGTGTGACATGTAAAGCAGTGTTAGAAGGAAACAAAGAAAAAAATTAAGCATGGCCAAAGCCCTTTGGAGAGGGTACGCTTTCTCTGGAATCGGGTAAAACATGTACTGTCTGCCATCAGCAAGCTGCCCACACCGAGTTCCAGGCTTATGGAGAGGGTCCCTCTTTGTAAATCTCAAGACTAAACTGGTCATGCAGCTGTTGCTTACTTTGTGTCCTGGCAACCGCTGAGTCCCACCTGGTGGCCCGACCACAAAATGTACATCTGCCATCAAATCATTATTGAACATTACCGCATTTCTATAAACAGAAGCAACTCATTAATTCATAGCAGCCAGCATTTTTAATATTCTCTTCCCCAACATACAAAACCCACAAAAGATTCGAAAGCTAAGCAACAGTTTAGTAACTTCAAGGCAAAATAACAAAGGTTCTAACTAAATAACTGTGTTTGTAATCATTGCAAATACACAGACAGTAACCAAAGTTAAAAAAAAAGTTACACAAACTTTTCATAAGGCTCAAAACAAATAAAAGGTTTCTATCTTCTATGGCCCATAGACACAACCCTGTCACTTAAATGTTGCTTGCAAAAACATTTTTATCTAAGAGGAAAACAGCTGTACTGTTTTGGAAAAGATACAAGGCAGTTTTCCATTACCAATAAAGCTTCTGGGAAAAGAGGAAACACAGATTTGTGTTAAAACACATTACAGGTTATGCAAAAGCAGAAACTTCAACACAGGAAAACTTTTAAAGTAAACATGCTGGCCCGGTACCTACCTTTCTCTAATGGTGGGATAAAGACCCTGCCAATTTGGGGCCGGTATAAGGTTGTTGTTACTGAGATTCTGCTGGTGGTACTGTTGGACAGTGGTGCTGCTGGAGTTAGCTGGCTTTTTACGGGGAAATATATCAGCAGCCATCTTCTTCTTCTTTTTAGTCTTCAAGGTAATTATTTCATAACAAACTGGGGGCAACTTGCTGCTGCTGTTGCTGCTGCTGCTGGTGGTATTTGCTTTCTTCGAGCTTTTCTTGGACCTGTTCTTTACCGTCTCTGGAAGCATCAAGAAGAAGGTGAGACATTTCATGTTCTTTTCCTTGTCATCTACCATGAGTACAGTGTGTCTCTCTTTATAGTCAGATATCCCAAATTGGTTTGAACATCTAGGAAATGAGGCTAGCCCGAGCTAAGAGGTTAACAGAAACCAACAAGCTGATATTTTGCTTCTTTCTCAGCCAGGCAAGGTGACCTTTTCACTATGTTGAATAGAAACTGGCTTTAAGTTTTATCCAGTACTGGGTCTGTTAAATACATCCCCATCATGATTCCTGTTTCTCTTATTTGCTCATAAAAATAACCATTTCCTAGATCACCTGAAAATGCTACACTGAGTGAAGATGACAGGCACAGAGCTGTAGCACTTGTTTTCTGAATTAGGTTAGCGAGATGTGCCGGAGCTGCGTGAGTCTGCTCAGCCGGCTGAAGTTGTGTGGTGAATGGATCGGAGGAGAGTAGGTATTACAGCCCTGCAGATGGAGTCAGACAGCCAGTGCTCCCAGCCAATAGCTGAAGCCACCAATCAGGATTGGACCAAGCAAAACAGTGACACCTATTGTAACGTGCGTAGTTCTGATATTAAAGGAACAGCAGTTGCATTCTCTTGTCTACTGCATATTTAAATAAGATAAACAACATGCGAAATATATTTGAAAACAGGAAAGGAGGGGTTTATGCCCACAGATTGCTCTCCAATAGATGTACATTTCTATTTCCCCAGTTAAACAAGCAGGATCAATTAACAAAAGGCAGGGACAGATATCTACTCTGTATTTCTAGTAAAATCTTTTTTCTTGGTAGCATTTAGTTTTAGACACTTCAAATAAAATCTTCCGGTCTAGAAGCTAAAAGGGATTATTAATAGCAAAACCATACTAAACACATTTATTACAGCTTAAAGGCAAGGGATGTTACTTTTCCTTTTCTTTTTTTCATCTCTTTAAATGCAAGTTATATTCCAGCGCAAAGGAAGAGCACTGAGGCCATGTGTTCGGTTTACCTCCCAGTGTTTCCTAGCTCCTACAATGGTCTTTGACAGGAGTCTCAGATCACAAAACACTGTTAATTAGACTAAGATTATACCAGCATGCTCAAATGCACTGAAGAATAAGATAAACTCTAGGTGTACAAATAAGATCCAAATGCGACAAGTTTGGTAATCAGTGTTTAAAGGCTGTAATTCACTAAAAATATGTCAGATGAGGCCCTGTTCGGGATCTCAGAATCCAACTTAACTGTTACTGTTACATTTAGTCTTGTTATTATTTTAAATACAATCCACAGCTTCTAACACAGAGCCAATAATAAGGCTATTCAAAATGATAAATGTTCTGATGCTGCCTACTTAAAACACAAACAGGTTCCCTCCGCTTTAAATTAGAATATAAGCTACTATAGGTTTTTAATAGATGTGAATCCTCCAACAATTTCTGGTTTTGGCAAGTAAAAAAACCAAAAGCACCTGCTGTAGGTCCTAAACATGCTATTTATTTGTAAGAGGGACTAATGAAGAGATTTAATCTCACCCCTGTCTATCTGGGTTACTCTCATTTGTTCAAAGCACAGCAGCCATTTGCTGGCCCCCAGTCAAATGAACCCTTCACGGCCACAGCCCTCCTTGTTGCACAACAGTCATGTGAATAATGACTGTCTGACATAGTAAGGGCTCCGCGCGCAAATGGTAGCTACGATTGTTATTATAATTAATAATCTACTAAAGATAGTAAACAAGAAATCAGTCTTTAAATCCCTAGAACCCTAAATCACTAAGTTGGACCAAGGACTATCCTCTTTATTATCACCATTATTATTCTTAAAACCATTTGCAAAGCCACTGCAAAACATGCTACATAAGAGAAACACGGTCTTTAGCACAAGGTGACTCATCTCCACTTTAGACGGACCCTGAAGTGCTGGTTATTTATTACAATTATCATATTCCCAATAGCAGGGCTAACACACACACACACACACTTCTAAACCACCTTTAACACACAATGCTAGAGAGAAATCTAGAAACTAGTTTAAAGAGCACATGGAGAAAGGCATGAAGAAGAAACAAATAAGCACCTATTTCAGCGAACTATTCAGAATAGAGTTAAAGCTAAAGGATTTCTCTCCTGCTCAACTGTTACTGAACTTCCTGACCACTTCCCATCTAGGAAACCCCACACACCAGGCAGGCCCTTCGGACTGGGATTAATCCCATACATATCTCTAACAAATCTAGTATCTGGCTTTTCAGGTCAAAATAATCAGAACAGAAAGGAAAACCAGCTGCTTTGAGGCAGACATACCATTAATTGGCAGCTGGAGAAACAAAATAGGAAAATAACCATAAAACACAGATAAAAGAACTTGGAAGGCCTTGTGATTTTTATTCATTTTGCATGTAGCTCAATACCCATCACCAAGAAAATCTCCAAAAAACATGGTTCTTATACCAATAAGTTAAAGGAAAAAGTGCATATAATCGTTTGAGAAAGAAAATCATGCAATATTTTAGAAAATGCTCTTTCTGAAATTAAAGATTTCAGTTATTTACAAAATTTTTATAGAAAAATCCTGAAAATCTAGTTCAACAAAGTCGTGCTAAATATGAATCACTTAAAACAGTGCTGCAAACAGAGGCATTATCACTCGAATGTATGTGGGGGCTGATGAACATGGATGTTTAAAATTAAGAAAGAAAAACTATCTTGAGAGCTACCTTTTCTTACCACGGTAATAAGGCAGGTAATGCAGGTTTTTGCTACTAACAGTATAATCCAAAGACCAGCAGCAGCAGCATCTCCAGGGAGCCTGCTAGAAATTCAGTCTCAGCCAGACTCTGGATCAGAAACTGCCTTTAACAAGACTCTTCAAGTCGTACAGCATTAAACTTTGAGACAGTCTCACACAGATAACTTAGGACTATTACAGTGTCTTCCCAATGATCCAGTATCAACATCTGGTGCCATGTTTTGCATTCAACTGTCAAGTTCAGTCAAAGCAATTTAATTTGGTTTGGGCATTAAAAACTCAACCCCTCATATCTCAGTCTGAAATTCTTCTAATTAGGCCCTAAATGTCAAAATTCTAAGATTCAGGTGTGCACACAGCCAACTGAGAGGGCATAAGATATTTGTCCATTTTCTGGAAAGGAAGCTCCAGGCCAGATTATTTCAAAGGATAATGACAGAGATGATTTTAGTGGGAAGAATAAGGGATTAAAAAATTCTAAGTGTGAAGCAGATGAATGACTTAATATTTTAAAATAATCTATTTCACAATTCTATTTTAAAAAATTAGCAATGTGTCATGGTAAAATTAGCAATCAATCTAGTTCAGTTCTGATTGGACCATTTACAATAAAACAGAGGGAAGGGAGGATCTGAACAGATCATTTAGCCTTTAAGGTCCTTGGCTTCCTCAATGATAACATGAAGAGGATAGTCAGGAATAGATGAGTTTCTAGCATTTCACGCTAAATCCACAGAAAAAAATACATTTTATATTCTGACTTAATTAGTACTACCACACAAACACATACAGGCATACGAATTCAAAGAAACAATTTGCAAAACAAAACTTAACTTTTAGCATGTTATATGATATACTGTATTTTCCATTTTATTTCTCTCTTCTTCTTTTTAATGTTTGTCTTGATCCATTCCATTAATCTCATGACCACAGGTTAAAAAACACTGGCCTAGATTATTTCCAAGGGCTTTTAAGGTTTGGCATTCCCGGGTTCTTTTCTATCAAGAATCTGGACTAGGGACCACCAGGTGATGAGGGTTCCATGAAACCCCTCAAATGGCCTGTGAAATTGGCAGTGTGCATTTATTTTCTGAAAAGAGAAGCCATAGTCCTCCTGAGTAATCCATGACCCAGAACACAATGTTATGAAAATCTGAGATTGATTTACATATACAAAACTTTAGTATCATTTTGCTCTCTCTTTTCATTTCTATAATCTACTACATTAAATAAAATTTATGGCTTCCTTTCCCCCTTAATTAAATATAAATAGTTAAAACGTCATCTATAGTCTGTAGCCCAGAAACATCACCCACTGGGTTGAAGGACAGATAATAAAGGATACCAGCACATTACCTATTGTCAAATTTTACCTCTAAAATTTCTTTCCAGCTAGCATTCTATCACTTGTTCCTACACCACCTGAATTTTCGAGCTATTTTGAGACATGGTTATCTGCCCTAATGAGGTAAATGGGCCAAGAAGCCCATCGATTTTTTATGAAAGTATTTTAAAATACAACATGCTGATACGGGGTGTAATTAGGTTTTGGGTATACGGTGGTCAGCAAGATTAGGAACCAAGCTTAAAAGTTTAGGTAATAATACTGGGTTTCATCTGATTTTATAACTGCTAGAAAGTTGAATCACTTCATTCAATTTCCAATAAATAACAAAATTATAGACAGAATTTAAGCTCACTTAGATCATCCTTTTCACCACTGGAAGTTTTGCCAGCAAATCCCACCTTTACTTAGTACAACCTTATATATTCAGTTTGGAGACTGGAATGAGGTTTGAAATTCAAAGGGATTCTAAAAATTATTTAAATGCAACTCTTTTTTCACAGATAAAGCAACTGGATGTCAGAAGTTTAAGGGGTTTATGGAAAGTCCACAGCTAACTAGTGGGGCAATGCCTGGCCTAGAAGGCAGATCTCCTGCTTGCCATGCTCTATTTGTTCCACTCACTCTAATTTTCACCTATAGTAATTACCCCACATCCTTACATAATGCTCTATTTTTATATTTCTAATCTACTTTTAAAAAAATACATGTACAAGGTTTACAGAGATGAAAACCATGAACATATATACCCCACATTCCTGCAGAAGCACACTATAGGAAAGAATGCTGAAAAAATACTTTCTGGAAAGAAATGGAGAGGACTCTAACAGGAAGAAAAAGCCTCAAGGAAGCTGCTCAAAAACAGAAAAGGCTCTCCAGGTAAAATGAAAGTTAGAAAACCAGCCATTCACGGTTAACGTCAAGTTTAATGTCAACAACTAACGATGCTGGCAACTCTCGTTTAACTTGCTCTAAACTCTGGACTCCTTGTCTGGACTTGTATGTGGTTTACTACAAGACACTTAAAAAAAGCTACAGCAGTGAGGTTAACTGAGGTTTAAACAAGGTAAGACAGACTGAAGAAATAATTAACACTTACAACAATTATTATTAGAACCTAACAGAGGAAAGTGGTTTAACCTGCTAAGTTATTATGAAATTGCATTTTGTTTTTGCTTATTTTTCCCTTCAATACCGAGCAAATTTATGCTTGTGATTTGGGAGGTAAAAAGATAGGCAAGAAAATGTTGGCAGTCCCCAAAGACAGCAGCAGCTGCTGGAAAACACACTATATGCTTTCTAAATTTAGAAATAAATATGGAGTCAAACACTGGCAGCATGGTATAATGAAAAAAGCAAGAGTCAGTAACAAGTGACCTTAAGATCAGTTACTTAGTATCTGCGAGCCTCATTTTCCTCATCTGCTAAATGGGATAATTACCCCATCCCCCTCCCCAAGTTTATTATGAAGACAAGATTGTTATTTGTTTGTGAAAGCACTTTGACAAACTGAAAACACTCTACAAAGTAAGCTGCCACTATTGGTAGCAATTGTACCCCATGCACGGAACATCCTTTGTGATTCAGTCACCCCAAAGACAAAAACCCAAAGATTAATCTGGCTTCCTGTCCTTGTACTCTTTCAGGCTGCACAGCTACTGGTATCATCCCATCTGCAGGCTTGCTCTAGCCCCACGTTTGGCCAAGCAGGTCCCAGGTTGCTGTGAATCTTCCCTGATTTTGCAGGTAAGGTTCAACAATAATCGAGATTCAAGGTGTGTGGTGCGGATCAGGTCTACATCCAGTGTCCAAATCCTGCAGCGTTAGTTCCAAATCTGCACTTGGAACCCACACTGTAGGCTGGGTGTCTACCGTGGACTTCGAACCTCCATGAGGCCACCTGCTGGCTGATGGCCGGCTATACCCACCTCCTGAGAGAAGCAGAAGCTTCAAGTAGTTCACTTAGTCACCCAGCAATGTCTATACCAGCAATTCATTTTGGCCTCTCTCAACAATAATCCAGTTTGCATTCTAGCACCAAAGATGATAACTAAGGCAAGCATATTGGAAAAGCATACCTCAGTGCTATTTAGAACAATAAAGCTCATAAGTTCTACTAAGTCGCCTTTTTACCACACAGAGCCAGTTAACCTTGAATTGTACTTTAAATTTGGGGAAAAAAAAAAAAGAATACTCAAAAGGTAGAATGTGACAACTCTCAGAAGACAGGAACAATGATTCTTCTTAAAATTCCATATGGCATTTAACATGATATTTGACAATTACAGCTCTTAAACATACTGTGTCTCAGTGCCAGTGTGCCCCTTGTTTGGAATACTAAACTCATCTAAATCCCAAATTATTTCTTTCAAACATTAAGTGAAGTGATCTTGAAAAGGGATATATAACATTTATCATGAGATACTCTAAAGACTTCTATCTAAAGGAATACCACTATAATTTCTTTTGCAAAGTTTAAGATACTTTGGTAAAAGAGGCAATCAATTGCTAATTTTTTTTTTTTTTTTTTTTTGAGACAGAGTCTCGCTCTGTTGCCTGGGCTAGAGTGCCGTGGCATCAGCCTAGCTCACAGCAACCTCAAACTCCTGGGCTCAAACGATCCTCCTGCCTCAGCCTCCCAAGTAGCTGGGACTACAGGCACGTGCCACCATGCCTGGCTAATTTATATATATATATATGTTTTTAGTTGTCCAGCTAACTTATTTCTATTTTTTTTTTTTTTTTAGTAGAGACGGGGTCTCGCTCTTGCTCAGGCTGGTCTCGAACTCCTGAGCTCAATCTATCCACCCGCCTCAGCCTCCCAGAGAGCTAAGATTACAGGGGTGAGCCACAGCACCTGGCCTCAATTGCTAATTTTTACATACTTTGGACGATCTCACAAATTTCCTAATGTGTCAGTATTGACTACAAGATCTCCTATCTTTTCCAATTCTAGGTTTCTGGGATTAAAGAATTTGTATAATGTTTGGCAAAAACAGTGATTTATTTAATATAGTTTTCTTTACATTTTAATAATACTATTATGACCAATACTCAACTAAAACTGTGAGTATATTTATGTGCTGTATTCTATTGACTAAAATTCCTTCTTCCACACATTTTAACATCTCTGAAATTGGACTGTATCTTTTAATTGATGGCACCTCATGAGCATAACTATTGGGCTTTTTTTTTTCTTTCTTAGTGGTACATAAAGTAATGGCATGTCTTACAACTGATGGCACCTTACAGTCAGTGAAATAAGGTAAAATCTGTGTAATTCAACAGAAATAAAGTAATCTCTTCTTTAGGTTGGTTAATTATTCCCTTAACCAGGCAAGATGATGGTTCAGAATTCTGGCTGAACTACATTAGAATAATTGAGCTTTCATCAAATAGTCATTTGATAAAGTATATAATCACAATTCTCAATTGAGACTGCTACTATGACAACCGTTGATATGGTAGAATATCTAGATGGAAATCTCAAAATGAGAATTTGCATTGCTAGGACTGGTAAGAGTTACAGCATTAATACAACGCATTTCTAATATTTTCTCATGGTTCACAACTATACATAAAACTGTATATAAAATGTGCATAAAACTGAGTAGTAGAAGCCTATAACTCTCTGGGTAATATTTGCTAAAGATATTTTATCAATCGAGCAAAGATTTATTAACTTACAACAACTTTATACATAGGTTGAAAATGGAACTAAAATGATTCCTTAGCAGTTATTGCTTACTTTCCAACAAACAGAATCTATATTAAAATGTTACTTTAAGAGAGAGAAACACTATCATAATATAATGATCCCACTATACAAGGGCTGTCCAGAAAGTAGCCAGCCATTAATATGAAAACTTACGAAAATTATGGCTGGAAAATTTCCAGACAGCCCTCATACGAGAGACTCTCTTCTAGGTACCCCAAAACAGTTTTATCCAAAGAAAAGTAAAAACAAGGATCGGGAGGTCTATTCTGAAACAGCTGGAAGGCGGGGGCACTGTTCTAATCCAAAAGGGGACTTTAATCCTACTGGAAATGTTGGAATGGAACAATCTTGCCCAACCATTGATAAGGCTTTCTCCAGGTCATCTGTTGGCTTTGGATGACAGAGGAGGAAAATAATGTGTTTTAGTCAAAGAAGAAAAGATGTTTTCAATTTTTTTTTACCTTTTTTTTCCCTTTGGCTGGTGATGTATTTTTTTCTGGTATTAGGAAGATAATTACCAAGAACATCTCCCCAGTCAAATCATTTACAGTCCAAAGCCCCTCTCACCTATATACTTAATCAAAGAACATCTTGGTCTATTTGGGAAAGTCACCTTTTCCAATGAGCACATGGAATGGGAAGAAAGAATCCAGACAACTCCCAAACCACCAGATATTCTATATCAGTCCTGATTATTAGTATAGTTCCAAGGGTCACGGACAAATTTCCCCAATATCCACAACTCTTAATGAAAAGTCTACAAGAAATAAAAACAGATTCCCAAATACAAGTCACCTAAATGAATGCTATGCCCTTAGTCACTCAAGGGTGCTTAGAAATAAATGCTCTCCTAAAGTTCAATTTGCTTCCTCCCCCTACCACCACTACAACATCTGAATGATATAAATTATCTTAGATTATAAATTATGCTCACTATAAAATGAACACGGCAGGACTGGGAAAGGCCAGAAAAAAATTTTCAAGTCTTTTTTTCTTTTTAAACAAAATCACATAGAAAAGACCATTTACAATTTCACACATTTTGACCATCATTATACACATGTCACAAGAGTCTCAATTAATTACTATTTAATGAAATGCCTGCCTTCATTTTAACAATGCATGTGACTAAAATGAAATTGTTATTTTAGGCAAACACCACAAGATCTAGCACTAGAGGTTTCCTATGCTGAGCAAAGCCTGAGCAATTCTGCTGTGGGAAAGCACAAACACCTGTGAAGTTACACGGTACTTTCACTCAATTTCTAACATACCACCAAATGAAAATGAAAAAGGCACATACACTTCTAAAATGAGTAACAATAATATTCTTTAACAAAAAACTCAAGTAGAATTATAATAGAAGCCTATGACAGAGGGTTATTACAGAAACCAGCTTCTGGCAAAAACTCAAAGTAAAATCTGTTCCATTTTAAGACCAAATTTAAAAATATGTTTTTTGCTACTTTTAATTAGCTTGAAAGTATACAATCCCTGGCAATTTTTACGAAGGACACAATATAAAGGCACAGTGTACTGTAAATGTTGGCATAACCTTAACTATATCAACACCAAGTAACATTCAGACTCCCTCCATTAGCTGCAGAAAATAATTTGGCACTGATAAAATACTCCTTTGCTGTTTCCATCTCTCATGCTCTTGTAATCAGAATAAAAGTCGAGGAGGTTCTATATTTAGCTTGATCTCATGTGTCAGATCTAAGAAAATAAGGTGTTTCAAATAAAAATTCAATTCTAATAATATATTCAGCAAGTCATTTTTTTTAATTAAAAGCAACTGTATAAGTAGATCAGTACTTCAACTGCCCAGAGGTACAGAAATAAAATAATCTAACTGCTCATAAAATAATGCTTAAATAAGTCTCATTTAGAAAGTAAGGACTATTCATGGAAATATGTTCTCAGATTTGGGTTTCCGAAATCACTGCATCATATAACAATAGGTGGCCAGCATTTACATATGAGCCTCAACTACAATGAACAGATTAAAAGTATTAAAGTCAAAACACATCCTCCAAGAGTGGCAACGTAACTGTCAGTATCTTCATTTTTTTTTAGTAACACAGAGAAGCAACCACTCCACCACAGTTAACAATGACATGAACTCAGATCCCTGGTAATGCTGACGACTGGAGTCAGACCAAGAAACGGCGGATGGTCTCTGAAAATAGTAATCAAAATTTACATCTGAGTCAGGTCTCTCTGCATAAGGATTTTCCTAGCAAGCTGAGGGGATGCCATGATTTCTACTAAGAGTTCAGTATAGGAGATCTGGCTGATGTCAGTAATCGCTTAAAGTAACACTCTCTTGTAATATTTAAAATATAACATCAAAAAGGAGATGAAAAGAGGTATTTAAGTGGCATGTGGTCAAATCTTAACTACACTATGTAATATTCTTCCTAAGGGGCTATTATGTGAATTGAGGAAAAGTCTCTCCTGCATGCCGCAGGAGTGCAAATGAGCAGCTACCCAGAAGAAGAAAAGAAATTCTGTCTCACCTTTCTCAGTGAGAGGAAGGTACACAAAATGGCTCACAACGCATTTTGGATGTCCATGACCTGGCTCCAACTCACCATAAACTTCTTTGACTGACTCGTCTTCTTCATTCACCCACCCTGCAAATAAAACTATTCCCACACCACATTACAAATGGGTCCACTGCTTCCTGCCATCCTTACTGCCCTTTCTTCCCTACCTACCTAATCAAAAGCTGACCCATTCTGCAAGGTGCAGTCCAAAGAACACCTCAGCAAGGAAGTTTCCCTGGTGCTTCTCAGACAGTACAGAACAGGACACAAGCCTCACTTCTGACCAAGGGAAACAACATGGGACAGCATGACCCAGCCTAATTCAAAGGGCTTCCTAGCCACTGAAATTCAGCCCATAACCAGATAAGGAGAGGGGCCTAACCATTTGTCGTGTGAGTTATGTTTTTCAGGGCCACTGAAGCAAAATACTGACACAGCCTGACATGGCACCTGGCTGCAAAAGAACCAGACCTATTCAGATCTGACTGCCTCAAGCCAGAACGGATTGCCCACACTGACCTAACCTTGACTTTTCCTCATCATAATCTCGTTTTAATGCTAAAAAATCACACCCCTGGGTGGAGATTTAACATGCTAATGAGACAGGGGATGCATTAAGAAACCTGTGCACCTCTACACGCTTACATGGCACCCTTTTCCTGACCACGCCTCTTTAAAACTCTCTCCAAACTCCCCTCAGAAGCCAGCCTGAGGACTTTTCTTGTTGTCTCCCTTTAGCTCAAACATGATCCCTAATAACGCCTTGCCTGTGACCCCCATTAGGCCTTTTAATTTCTATTGCATAGAGAGCCCAAGGGCCCATGCTGGTAACAATTTCAGACTCTCCATCCCAACTGCGGTGCTTTCTCACATTCTATCTTGCCTTAAGATGCCTGATTAGAGTGTGCTTTCTCTGATGACTGCATGTCCCTATCTCCAACAAGAGCCGGCAGTGCCACAGCCACACACCTGGCTTTCCATGGTTACAAGAGGGAGGTTCAAGCCCAACACTTTTAAGTCCAATTATTAATAGCATTCTAAATTGCATTTGTGGAGCACAACTGGCCCTGAATAAAAATGGTCCAAGACTATTTGATGTTTCTAGCTGTCTGAGATGCAAGGTTAGACTAGGTAGAGTGGCAAAGAACCTAGACTCCTATTAAATGTGTCCTGGGGCTCTCATGAACATGCCTAAGCACAAATGTAATGTTATAATACTACACTCATCTTGCGGCTAACACAATTGAAAACACTAAATCTCAACTCAAAGCGAGTCCTTACATGCTCAAAGTAAGGCTTTGATTTATTAGAAGGCTAAAATGTAATATAATATAGATAGATATTCACAGAGAAGTGTGAGTTAACCAGGAACAAGAACTGGTTACCAGGACAAAACTGCCTTTATCAATCAGCCTCAATTCATGGTCTGGCATATTTATTTATAGTGCTACTAAAGAATTTTAGTGATTTAATGAACTGGAAAGGATGATAAATTCTCAGCAATTCTCATGAAAGGAGGAAAACAGTCTTATGAATAATCCCAAAAAAAGATAATTAAAAAGACTTTTTATGTGGCTCTGGAATGTGTTTAGTCTGTACTTAATGCTGAATCAATGAATTTCCACTACATTAGACACACCCAATCTTCAAACAAAGTAATAAAACAAGCTTATGTGTACAGGGCCTCCCCTGCAAACAAACCACACTGCTGGGATGGGCGGTGTCTCAGAGTACTATAGAGCAGGAGCACAAGCGGAAAAGTGTACTGCTTCCACATGTGCATCTGCGCGTCTTTACTAAGAACTAGAGTATGAAGTAATCAGGTGTTTAATTTTTTCAAAAAATAAAGAATTCTTAACTTCTATTTATTCCCTTACAATATCAGAGTAAGAATAAATGGAAATGAATGGTATCAACAGTAGAAAAGCTGAATATTTTACAAACAGCTGGAAAGTCTCTTGCTGGGTTGGTATGTTTGATAAAGCAAACTTTTACCACCAGCAATGATTTTTAAAAACCATCAGTAGTGCTGAAAAGGTAAACAAACTGTTTTAAAATCATAGTTTCAGTTTTGTGTTGACAAAAAACAAAATTAAAACTGCTTGAATTTTCAAATATAAGTTCAACTAGCTATAAAAGTGTATTTCCTGGAATGTGGGATGAGGTAAATTTTATACATTCTGTGTGCACCTGTTTGATGCATGCATGACTTAAAAGTATTAAGCAGTTCTAAATTGCATTGGTTAAGAAAGTACCTAAAATAGGCATAAGTGACTGAATCCCTCTACAAGTTCCCAGCAACATCTGATAGTGGTAATGCATAACCAAAAACCCTCATGAGTTTTGCTCCAGACAGAAAAAAGAGTTTTCTCCAGGAACTCTGAAACATAAAAACTGCTCCACAGCCTGGCTGTGGGACTTTTCTTTTCACTACTGCTGCTGGTTCCTAAGCTGTTTGAAGGTCACTCCAGTGGACCCTGGGCAACGGAAGGGAACGTGTGCTGAAGGACCTGCCAAGTCACCTTACTCTCCTCCCCTTCCTCCCCCTACGCACACCTGAATAATGGTGGAGTTAGGCATAGTGGTGAAAGAGCCTGGGTTAATGTGAATTAACTACTGTGCATTTCTTTGCTATAATCAATGTATTGGTTTACGGAGAACCTCTCGGAAATCCAACAGTAAAAATTATTGATTTTATCAAACAGGGACCCTTGAGTACACACCTTTTTAATATTCTGTGTCATAAAATGGGAAGTATGCATAAAGCATTTCTGGTGAAATTGAAATAGAACAGCTGCTTTGAGAAAAAGCACTTGTGTAACTGTGTTACAGATCAAACCAGCATTTTTTTTCTTGAAACACCACTGTTATTTGAGAGAATAAGCAAAGTATGCTTATTCACTTAGGTATTTGGCAGACATTTTCTCAAAAATGAAGTGAGCCTGTCACTTCAAGAAAAACTGCGTATTTATTGCTGATAGTAAAATTCAAGCAAAAATCAGAATTTGGAAACCCTGATTAAGCCACCATGAGCCTGACACCTTCCCAATGTTTAAAAGACTGTTCTGATAAAAGTAGTGATAGTAAATGAACATGACTTTTTGATATTATATAATGAATCTGTCCACATTTGAAAGATCTGCATAATTCAATGAACCCATGTTGTATAATAACAATGCAATTACAGTACAGAATCATGCATGGGTAAAAAGATCCATTCAAAGTACAGGACAGACCAATGGATTTTGAGTATAACAAAAAAGTTCACTAATACGGTTTTAGATTCCAGATGGCAATTAACCTTTAAGAAACTACCACTTAGCAAGTTTTGATGAGGCATCAAATATGGACTATTATCCAAAAATGCTATTAAATATTCCTTTCTTTTCCGGCTACACATCTATGTCAGGCCAGATTTTCCTCATATGCTTCAATCAAAACATTTATTTTTAAATTAATATTTAAAATTTTTCTCTGTTTCAATTTCTATTCCAGTAAATATCAATAGATATGATATTGAACAAGTTTTCTGGGCTTTTCAAAATAATTAAGAGTACAAAAGGGTCCCAAGATAAAAAGGTATAAGATCTACTGATGGTCAGCTTCATAAGGAGTTTGGATTTTATTGCAAACGTGATGGTAAGCCACTAGAGGTTATTAACAAAAAGATTCTTAACAAACTCTACATGATCAGGGCCAGGTTTCCACATACGCCCTGCTTTTTCATTTCACTCTCCTAGAACATAACTAATTCTCAGAGCATAATTCTCAACCATTCATACCAAAATATTTTTTTTCCACATTGTAGACAGAATGGAGGACACAAGAGAAAGACAATAATCTCTAACACAAAAATTAATAGCAGTCAAGGAGCTACTATTCTGTTTGTTCTATGGCATAGTTTGGCATCTTGGCATTGACCCAACCTCAGAAAATTCACAAAATAGAGGGTATAAGACCATTATTAATTGACAGCCTCATTGAAGACCTTAAGAAAACAATTTTAAATCAGCTTTGAAGTAGACAACTATCCCTAGAAACTTTACATAAACCAGCAAGACAGAAGCAAATATCTCTCTCTGAAAATTGCTTTTTCCTGTATCACATTTCTTTAGAAGAATTAGGGATAGCGACCTACATAATCATAACTGGCAGTGTTTAAGACAATTTGTTGTTCACTTTTTTCTTTCATTTAAAAAGACACATATTAGGCAGAATCTGCCTCCTCCACAGTGCCATTTTAACATTATACTATAGTTAAATAGTATGGTATCTGACACCATACAATATGAAAATCTTCCTATATACTAAATAGGAAGATAATGGTTTGTTGGAAATAAAGCTTACGTTGGGT
Organism: Avahi laniger; assembly: GCA_963575035.1. Classification (NCBI taxonomy): domain Eukaryota; kingdom Metazoa; phylum Chordata; class Mammalia; order Primates; family Indriidae; genus Avahi; species Avahi laniger. The sequence continues at coordinate 27,203 of CAUYSK010022393.1, read as the reverse complement.
CTCTGCAAAAGTCCAAAAGAAATATTTAATCTACCAGTAGTAACCTTTCATTTAAAAATGTACTTGACCACTGAACAACATGGGTCTGAACTGCATGGGTCCATTTACATGCAGATTTTTTCAATGAATACACAGGACATTTTTTTGAAGATTTGCAACAATTTGAAAAATATGCAGATGACTAACTGCATAGCCTAGAAACATCTAAAAATTTTTTTAAAATTAGGTATGTCATAAATGCATAAAGTATTGTCTATTTTACCATTTACTACCATAGAATATACACAAATCTATTAAAAGTTAAAATCTATCAAAATTTATGCACAGACTGTACATAGTGACATTTACAGTGCAGAGAAATGTAAACAAATATAAAGAGACATTAAATCATAAATGCATAAAATTAACAGTACATACTGCAATACTGTAATAATTTCATAGCCACCTCCTGTTGCTACTGTAGTGGACTCAAATTTTGTATGAACTTAAAACATCATGTGACTTTAATCATCTCTGCATGAGCATTTCATCTCTCCACTAAATCACATATTGCAATAAAATGTGATCTGTCGTGGTTCTCACATATTTTTCATCATGTTTAGTGTAATACTGTAAACCCTGAATAACACCGGGGGATCCATACAAAGTGCAACTAGTGATGCTGGAAGTTCTCCCAAGAAGCAGAGAAAAGTCACGACATTACAAGAAAAAGCTGAATTGCTTGATACGTACATGTACATTGAGGACTGAAGCTGCAGTTGCCCTGCAGTTAAGATAGACGATTCATCTTGTAAATAGATGACATAAAGTTATGGTATAGATAAATACAGTATAATACCATAAATATAATTTTCCTTCTTATGGTTGTCTTATTAGTAATAACATTTTCTTTGCTCTAGCTTTGTTGTAAGAATACAGTATATAACAGATATAACATATAAAATACATGATAATTGACTGTTTATGTTATCGGAAAGGCTTCTAGTCAACACTACGCTATCAGTAGTTAAGTTTTTAGTTTTTGGTGAGTCAAAAGTTATACATAGATTTTCAACTCTGCATTGGGGTTGGGGGTGTCACTACCTCTAGCCTCCTAGTAGTAGTTCAAGAGTCAACTGTAATCTTTTAGAGACTACAGTTGAGACTAGAGACTACTAACTGCAGTCTTCAGACACCTAAAGTATATAGTAGCTAGGGCCAAAATTAGTCCCTCATTACAGAGTAGTTATGTTTGCTGGTGCTGGATAAGCAAGACCACCACATTCAAAAAACAAAAAACTAGATAAGTAGATGAAATGATGTGGCAATTAAAAAAAAAAAAAACCAAAAACTTTCACAAAGGCAGCAAATACAGGAGTCTCTAACGCAGATGCAGAACTTTAAAACAAAGTGAGTTTTCCAACTAAGCTATCCATTAATGTCCCAAATTGAGGGAAGTGTGATTCATCATCAGAAAGGTAGGTAGGTCAGTGCTTGCCACTCAGCCTTGGTCAGTAGTACTAACTGATTAGGGTTCAATATAAAATACATTTCTAACAGTGTTATTTTCAAAAGAATGAGTCTTCATTCTTCAGAAGGCAGATCTAATCAGAGTTTCAAAGACAAGGCAAATTCATCAGGTAGATGCATTCAGAATAATAGTACTGTGTGAAATTTTATTTCTAATGTGTGTGGTAATCATAGCTAAAATGTTTACACCCTCTAATTAAATATGGGACTGTTCTTGCTCCTATACTATTACAGAAAAATTAAGTAGAGATAAGATGTACATAAGAAACTAGCTACACATTGAGAAAAAAGATAAAATTGAAGAAATTTTCACATTTTGTGTTTGGGTAACAGCTATTGGGTTTATGCATTTCTAAAGATACACATATTATGTTTTCTGTGTACTGTCTATTCTTCAGTTGCTTAAACTGTCTCCAAAATAATCTTTTTTCTTGCAAATCACACCGCTTATTTACACAGCAATTGCAACAGTACAAATCGTACAAATATTCTTGCTCTATTAAAAAAGAAAGAGAAGGAAAAGGAGTCTGATATTTTTGAGATGTCCAGGGATGTAAAGGACACAACGGGAGCCTACAAACACAGTAAGCAAAACTTTAACTGCTACAATGATTGCTGCAGTGATGACTGCAATGTTCTCTTGTCTAGGAAACTGAAGGTAAAAAACTGGGATCCTTTGATTTTGTGGATTTAGTATCACATTCAAATATGTGCCTCTGTGTGGCTCTGGGGGTTTTGAAAATCACCTTATAGAAGTGATTTCAGCAAGAACTTCAGAGGAAAAAAGTCTTAAAGGGGGCGTGAAAAATGTCCAGAACAGCATGAAAGCATTAAAAGGAGGGAAACAAAAGATTATAGTCCATTTTAAGAGACAAACACTTGCAGACCGGTTAAAGAACAAAATGCAGTAACAGTACATCACTGATATTTACCAGGGAACCCAGGCATGTTACTAAAATCTCCAGGGTGATTCCATTGCCTAACTTTAGTTAAAAACTGACATCCAAAGACAGCAGATTCTAGAATACAATTCATACTATTCAGATGTGAATCAAGGCATCTGACTAGGCTTTTTTGTCAGTTAAGTGACCTGGTCCTACACATTAGCAGAGTTTAGTACTTTACAGACAGTACCCTATTTAATCCTCACAACCAGTCTCTGTATTATCTCTATTATAAATTATACACATTCTAGAACTTCTCTTTTGCTGGTGAGATGTTAAATCAGCAATGTCAGATCCCCGAATACCAAAGGACTATGCATATGCGGCTTTATGAGAAATTCACTGAAAAAAAAATGGAGAAGTCATTCATTAAAAAAATATTTACTGAGCACTTTCTATGTGCTAGGCACTTGGGACACACTAATAAACCCACATAAAATGCTTGTCCTCATGGAGCTTATGGCAGGGGTGGGGAAGAAATGCAATTCACACAAAAAAATAAAGATACAGTAATTTAAAAGGTAATAGATGCTATGGCAAAAGAAAATGTAGAGCACTGCAAGAGGGATATGGGGTATATCTTGTATTTATAAAGAGAGTAGACCTCACTAACAAGAAGTTATTTTAACGAGGACATGAAGGAGGTAAGGGAGATGGCCATATCTGGGGGGTGAGGAGGGAAAATTCAGAGCAAAGACCTAAGGTGAGAATGTGCCTGCTGTGGTCAAAGATGAGCAAGGAGGTAAGGATGGCCGCAGTGTGAAGCACAAGAGGGAGAGAAGTGGCAGAAGAGATCAGTTAGTGGGATCCAGGTTGTGCAGAATTTTGTCAACCATTATAAGGAATCTGACCTTAACTCTGACTGACATAGGCCACCGGAGGGTTTTAAGCATAATTTGACTCATATTTTAAGAAGATCACTCTGCTGTTATGTTGATTAAAAAAAAGGAGAAGCCAGAGAAGGAGAAATGAGACCAGTTATTTGTTAGGAGGCCATAGCAATAATCCAAGCAAGAGATGCTAGAGACTTGCACGAAAACCCTGATAGCAGAGATGGGAAAAGTGGTTAAACTCTGAATTCTGGATACATTTTGAAGATAGAGCAGCAAGATTTGCTGACAAACTGGATATAGATAGCACGGGAGAAAAGAAAAAAAAAGAGTCACCCATGCTCCAAGTTTTTTGGCTTAAATAAATTGAAAAATTGAGCTGCCACCCACCAAATTGGGGCAGGCTGCAGGCAGAGCAGGTTTGCAGAGGAAGATCAGAAATTCAGTTTGAGTCCTATTAAGACTGAAGTGTCTTTCGCATAGTCAAGTTAGGAAGTCAAAATTGTCAAGTTAAGAAGTCAAAATAGTAGTTGGAGCTGTCCGATGTGGAAATACACACTTGGGATCCTTAAGCAGCTACATGGTATTTTAATTAAAGTCCTGTAACTACTTGTGACAATAGGCCTACAAGAACTGAGCCTTGGCACATTCCAAATTAACAGCTTGATGAGAAGTGAAAACCAGAACAAATTTAAAAACAAGTGAAAAGAGGCCAGGCGCGGTGGCTCACCCCTGTAATCCTAGCACTCTGGGAGGCCAAGGCAGGTGGATTGCTCAAGGTCAGGAGTTCGAGAACAGCCTTAGCAAGAGCAAGATCCCATCTCTACTAAAAACAGAAAGAAATTATCCTGACATTTAAAAAAAAATATATATATATATATATATATACAGAAAAAATTAGCTGGGCATGGTGGCTCATGCCTGTAGTCCCAGCTACTCAGGAGGCTGAGGCAGGAGGATCGCTTGAGCCCAGGAGTTTGAGGTTGCTGTGAGCTACGCTGGCGCCACGGCACTCTAGCCAGGGCAACAGAGCCAGACTCTGTCTCAAAAAAAAAAAAAAAAAGTGAAAAGGAGGGCTGGTCTGGAACTCCTGAGCTCAAACGATCCTCCCGCCTTGGCCTCCCAAAGTGCTAGGATTACAGGCGTTAGCCACCACCAGGCCAGGTCGGAGAGCTTTTGCGCTCTGGGAGCCCACCCCTGCCTTCGAGCAGCGCTGTCTTCCGACAAAGCGACTGTGAACAGCACAGCGCGAGTCGCCCCTTCCCAGCCCCGGCCCAGGTCCGCGGCTCGCATCTGCACGCCAGGCCTCACGGCCTAACATCCACCCGCGTTTCTGCTCCCACCAAATGGGGACACCCGTCCTGCATCCCAGGGTCCCCCGAGGACCACGGACTCCTCTTTGACCCTCACACCAACCTGGAGAGACGCAGAATCCAACCCCAGACTTGGGGGGCGACATTAAAACACACGCTCCGGAACTTTGCATAATGGCGGCTGTTGGCGGGGCTGACCATGCGCAGAAGGAACGCGGTAAGTTCTTCCCGTGGTACTGTGCTGGTGACGTCATCAGAGCCCTAGACCGCATTTCCCAGGAGGCCCAGTGGTTTTCCATTAGGAGCCAACAGAGGAAGTTTTCCAGTTAAAATAGCTTTTATCAAAAAGGCAGTAATGAATGCAGGTGAGGATGTTGAGAAAGGGGAGCCCTAGTACATTCTTGATGGGAATGTAACTTACTGCAACCACTATTGAAGACAGTACGGAGGTTCCTCAAAAAACTGAAACTAGGACCACCATATTACCCAGAAACCCTACTCCTGGGTATATATCCAATGGAGGGGAATTCAGTATATCAAAAAAGATATCTGTACTCCCATGTTTATTGTGGCACTATTCACAATAGCCAAGATTTGGAATCAACCTAAGTGTCCATCAACAGATGAATGGGTAAAGAAACTGTTAATACATATCCACAATGGAATATTATGTAACCACAAAAAAGAATGACATTCTGCCATTTGCAAAATCACGGAAGGAACTGAAGAACATTATGTTAAATAAAATAAGCCAAGACAGAAAACAAAATCTCACATGTTCTCACTCATACATGGAATCAGAGAGTAGAATGATTATCAACCTATGAAGGGTAATGGGGAGGGGGAACAACGTGAGGATGGTTAATGGGCACAAAACTATAGCTAGATAATTTGATAGAATGAATGATATTTGTTAGCATAACAAAGTTACTATAATGAATAAGTTAGGTTATACTTTAAGATAACTAGGAGTGGAATTGCAATGTTCCCAACACAAAAGAATTATAAATACCTGATGTGGTGGATATCCCAATTACCCTGATTTGATTAATTTACATTGTATGCTGGTATCAAAACATCACATGTACCCTATAAAGTTATGGAATTATTATGCACCTATAATAATTTTTTAAAAAGCTAAAACTTCAGTGGGTTGGAGAGGGGAACACTAAATCCACTTCCATTGTCCTTGTGACTTCAGGGAAATATGAATGACAAACCCAATGGAAATGATGTTGAGCTATTTCTTTTTCCCATTTCCCCATTCTTAATAGTGCTGTTTTGATAGATATCATAAAGTTAATTCAACAAGGAATTTTTGAAACCCTATTGCAGAATAAAATTTTAAAAAATAATAAAAAAAAAGTGAAAAGAAGAAACCAGTGGGCTAATGGTATTAGAAGGAAAGGTAGGAGAGTGCAGTGTCCTTAAGAATCAAATGAAGAAGGCATATCAAGAAAGGACCCATTATATCAAATGCTACCTACAGGTAAAGATAAGAACTGATGGTTACATTTAACAACTTGAAATATTTGCTTGGGAAAAAGCCCTGGTGACTGTCTTCTACCCAACTCGGGGAGACATGATCATGCACTGAATATAATGTTATGTTTCAATCTTCTCATGAATTCAATTTGTTTTTCTAAAGAATTATCCACAAGGAAAGGTTTGATCCAATTTAATATCAAATCAGTAGACTTGCTGACAAATAACAGTGATAAATTGCAGATGCTAATGGTCATTTGCTAATATTCAATTCCCATCCCTTAAAAAATAAAAATATCTTTAGGTAAACTGGAAGTAAAAAGGATAGATCTCCTTTGTCCTGATGGAGAATTATGATAAACCAAAAAGCCAACAGTGTTCTACTCTTTTTCTATTAAAATAAAGAACACAGCTTGCACATTATCACTATTACTATTTGATAATGTTCCAGAATGTTAACTGTAGTGCAACCCGCTATAAAACTAAAGTAAAAGGTATAATTATTACAAAAGTATCATTATCTGCAACTGATAATATAAACAGGAAACCTAAGAGAATAAACTGCAAAGCTGTAAGCATAAGAGCCAGCCATAAAATACATGCACAAAAATCAACAACCATCTTAGATCAGCAACAATTTGAAGAACCCATCACAAAATCAACAAAAACACACCTAAGTGGAATCCTAACAGAAAATATTAGAACTCGGATGAAGAAAATAACTCTGCTGAGAGAGAGAAAAGGTCTGAATAATCTTTCCTGTCCCTTAACAGAAACACTGATTACACTCTACAGATGGCAGTCCTTCCCAAGGAAACAAAATACAACTTGATCCAATATTTTTGTTATAAGGATTCATCTTCCAAGCCTTCCAGATTAAGATGGCAGATCTAACATATATGTTCAATTACACCCTTTCCCTAAACCCCACTAAAGTGACAGCAAGAGATCTTTCCAAAAGACAGAGACCTAAAGACTTAAAGAACTACAGGAGAAACTATAACAAAATCAGAAAAGTGGAAAGCAGGTGGACAAGTATTAACTGTCTTCCGACCTAAGAGAGGAAATGCTACACCAGCAGTGAAGAAAGCTGAGAAGTACTCGGGTCTACTCAGAGACTGAGGGTGAAAGGGTGGCAAGCTAAAATAAGGTTAGCAAAATCTGTTTGAGAAGCTCTAAAATCCCTAGATGTCCTCCCCACCTATCACTGTAGACCACTAGTAGACAAGCCCAGAACCCACAAGACTAGAGATTTGTTCTTGGAAGAGTAGATAAAACAGGTAAGTCCGGATGGTGAGAGCATGGGAACCTTCTCCAAAGTGACTCTATACACAGAGGATGTTTGTGGTATGGGTCCCCAGCCCCTGTGAAACAGGAAGAAATTCTGTGAGAATCTCTGCACCAGGGACTAAAGTTGTAAAAGCTGCTAAGGGATCTAGATTGTAAAACTGCTAACTTGCTTTATGACTTCTGTAACTTACTTACAAAGAGCAGATCTACACCAAAAAGAGGCCCACATGCATGGCTGACCCTGCCTGCCCAGGACCCTGCCCCCACTAGGAATAGAGATAAGTACATTGTAACTGTGTCCCTCACCCTTCCTAAAAATGTATAAAGGACTGTTATACTCTTTGTTTCGGGCTCAGAATTTGGACCCTGTCCTCTGAACCTCACTGGTGAATAAATGCTCTAAACGCTCACCTTCTCCCTCACCTGGTCTCTGGGGTCAGTCATTTGGAGAAGGCTTCCCCTTGTCCTCCTGCAACATGCTGAGATCGCAGCCAGATTCCTCCATGAACACTGGAAACTATATTCTTCCCTCAGAGCAGAACACTGGACCACCAATCTCTGACCAGCCCCAGAAGAAAGACTTTACAAATGGCCCCAGTGAAAAACTCAAGAAACACAGTAAACAGTCAAAAGTGGCTGCCACTGGGGAAGAAGACTCAGGGGACTTGGGGGGAAGGCATGGGAGACCACTTATTTTACAGTAAGTTTTTTAGAGTTTTAAAAATGTGCATGTATTAATTTAAATATAATAATCTTTATCTGAAAGGACAGGTGAGTATATTATGATTTTTTTAAAGAATAGTGTGACAAAAAATATAATTAAAATGACAGTTTTACAGACAATCAAGAAAGATTAAACACTGGAAAGCTGACACACTACAGGGAGACCATGCAGTCGGGTAAGGGAATGTGTCGTGGCATAAACAAACTGGCAACAAGCCTCAAGAGTCTTAAGAGTTCACTTCTGCCCCAGGAATTATACTGCTATAAATCTAGCCTAAATAATTCAGAAATATTTAAACTTTCAGCTCTGCCTGTATGTCTATTACTTACTGAGCCTACGTCCTTTGCCAGGAGGCCCTGCCGGTTTTCCTCTATTTGGTTCATTCCACCTCACCAAAACTCTGTGGTGCAGGCACCATTACCCTTATTCCAAGAAAATGCAATTAAAGAATTAGCTAATTAAATCGCTTAGGAAGCAGCCAGCCAGAGAGTATATTCTCAACCACTAAAAATGGAAATATGTCAAACAATGGAAAACTAGTTAAGTAAACTTAGGCATATTCATCATTAAAATCCCTATTTTCAAAGGATTTAAGGACAGAGGACACATCTATGATATAATATTAAGTAAAAGGGCAGTATTTAAAACTACAGGTAAAATAAAAACACCAATTTTGTTTAAAAATATGCCCATGCAGACAAAAAGGGCCAAACAGAAGTACACCATCCAATAACGTTATTTATTTCTGGATGAATGGACTGTGATTTGTATCAGTATTTTTTCAGTAATTCCCAAAATGTCTACAACAGGAGTAACTACTTTTTATTTTTAAATACTTAAAAACTATAGTAATAATATAAATTCTCAGCTACTTAATTTGAAAAAAAGATATCAGTAATTGCACAAGAATACACACTTTCAAGGAATTTGTTACTAGACAATTAGGTTGAAAGAGACATTAAATTGAAAAGGCTTATGGCAATTTTAAAACGTGCAATGAAAAAAAGGAAGACTAGGTGAGAGAGTACATTTTAGCAGCCCAGCATTACAGCTGAAACTACAGGGTCCATCAAATGAGAGCGCCTTCCACCATTATTCCTTTCTCATAGTGAAATGGGAAAAATTAGCCTTACAAAATTTGCTTGATAACTCAGTTAACAGCAATTTAACTAGCACATAAAAGGAGATATGTTAGTAAGAGAAAACCATTTTGACTCCCAATACACACCGAAAAATCACTGGAATCCTAACGTCATTTTGAAATTGACTGAATTCCAATGACTTACATAGTGAAATTTGAAAGGTTTCAAAAAACAAAATAAAAAATCTGAAACATGTAAATGAAATATTTCTGCGATATGTTATTTAGAAGAGTTTCGACAGTACCTTGTAAAGCAAACTGGAATTAGATGGCTACAGAATACCTGTGTTGAGCATTGAAAAAAAAAAAATTTAATTGCTCTTTGGATGTGTTGGGGGAAGGAAGGAGTGGGTGAATGTGTAGACTGTGCCTTTCCTTTGTCATTTTAAAGCACAATATTATAAGTGGTTTAACTTTTTTTTTTTTTTTTTTGAGACAGAGTCTCGGTTTGCTGCGCAAGCTAGAGTGAGCGCCGTGGCATCAGCCTAGCTCACAGCAACTTCAAACTCCTGGGCTCAAGCGGTCCTCCTACCTCAGCCTCCTGAGTAGATAGGACTACAAGTATGCGCTACCATGCCCGGCTAATATTTTCTATATATTTTTAGTTGTCCAGCTAATTTATTTCTATTTTTTTTTTTTTTTAGTAGAGACGGGGTCTCGCTCCTGCTCAGGGCTCCTCTCAAACTCCTGACCTTGAGCCATCCTCCCACCCCGGCCTCTCAGAGTGCTAGGATTACAGGCGTGAGCCATCACCACACCAGGCCAACTGGTTTAACTTTTTGTAAAGAATGCCAGCAAAGCACTTTCTAGGAACAAAATAACTTAAAAGCTGGTAATGGCATTCTTTTTGTCACAAATTATCAAGTTTTTCACATAGATATAGGATTATATTTCACTTTTTAAATGTTTAAACATCTTAGGACTTTAGAGAAATGGTGCATACAATTCTTAAGTTTGTGTGCCCCAAAGGAAAATTGTTAAAAAAAAAAAAAAAGTTTCCACTTCATTCTGGAACTTTATTAATCAAGTTCTCAGTATAAGGATTGGGAAAAAGTGAATATACAGAGAAGACCAACACAGCAGCTAGTAGTCACCATCCCATTAATAAAGAATTCCGTAATTATCTTAGAAAGAAAACCTGAAATTGTAAAAGCTCAATCTTACCTGCGCTGAGGCCAAAAAATGAAAAGGAGGATTCAAAATCTTCCGAAAGGAAGAGTCTTATTTAGAAACCCAATGGGAAGAAGACCCGCCCATTTCCCCTGGAGAACCCGTTGCTATGGGAACCTGCAATAACCCCTTAAACCCAGTAACTTTTGAGGAAGGGGAATCCTCCCATAGTTTAGGGTTAAAAGAGGGTAGCTGGGTGGAAGGTTTGGAGGGGAGTTGAGGAAAGGTTAAAAGAAGGGGAAACTCCTTGGCTGTGGCAGAGGGTCAGTGAAGGTGGGCTTTGTAGCCCCAACAGAAATTCAAACCACCACTCAGAACAATGTCCTGGGTGCTAGAGTCATACATAGTTCAGCTAAACTCTGAACCATTAAAGACGTTTTCCTCCCTCGGTGGAGGGAAACAAACCACCCTTTGTGAGTTCCTGTCTAGGGAAAACGAACTAGAGTTTCATCCCATCAATTACAAACTGCTACTACTTCCTAAAACTAAAATCTTGACTTCCTTGTACTAATCCCGTGGTTCCCAAACTCGGCGGCACATTGGAAACACCTTGGGATCTTTAAAAAATACATTGTATTTTAATTGGTCTGGTGTGCGATTGAGCATGGTGAGTTTTAAAACTCCCCAGCGACTCTTCCGTGCAGCCAAGTTTGGGAAAACTGTATTAGAGGATTTGGCGAGGTGGCGGGGAGTATTTAAAAAAGAAAACGAACAGGCACAGTTATCTCCCTTTGTCTTTTTAAGACTAATAATAGAATTAGCTAGCTTTCTCCAAGCACACACAGGACAATAGGCTGCTTGATAAATAGGAATCCCCAGCATGCTCTAACAATACTTTCTTTGAAAACGGCAGGCAGTATGAGCCTTTTCTTCCCAAGACAGCAAACATCCTTCTTACCGAAACACCAAACTTCCACGTCTATTTTAAAAGCAAATGGGCCGGAATGCCACTCAGAACTTGGAAGACGAATTCCAGCACCCGAAAGAAACCGACCCCCGCAATTGCCCACCATCACTCGCCGGGGTCCTGCAGGGACCAGAACTGAGCAAGCCTGGAGTGTCCTTCCCCAGAGCCCCCAGCCCGGACCCCGCCCCCCAGACCCCGCCGGCAGCACTTCAATAAAGTTACTTGGGGGAAGTTTGTTCCCGTTTCCAACCCGGCGCCTCCCCCGGAGAGGGGCGCGGCCCCCGCCACCTGCTCGGCGCCCAGGTTTCCCGGCCGCGCCCCCTCCCTGGACCTCCTCCACCTCCGGGGTCGCGCACCCCGCGGGCGCCCGTGCGGCCGGCCGGAGCCACGCGAGCTCGCCTCGCCCCTCCTCAGGGTACCTCGGTCCAGGCGGCCCTGACCCTCGGCCCCGGGCACCTGGACCTCCACGCGGGCCTGACACGCCCCACCGGGAGCCCCTCGGGAAGCCCGCCCGCCCGGCCAGCGCCTCTAGAGCCCGCGCGGGGGATCTGGCAGTCCCTGCACCCCCGGGCCCAAGGCCGACCCAAGGCCCCCGGCCCGGCCCGGCCCCGCCACTCTGGGCCCCTCCGGCCGCCCGCAGGGTGCGCGCCCCTGTCCCGGCGGTCTCGCGCTGCGCACGCGCGGAGGCGCCCGTTCACTCGCCCACTGCGCCCTCACTCACCGCCCGCGCTCCTAGTTGCCTCAGGCACGGCCCCGCCGCTCGTCGCCTTGCCCGGTGCCCGCTCCTCACGCTCGGGCCGGGCACTCGGGGATCCAGCGCCCGGCGGGCTCGGCGGGCACCCGCACGCAGGGCACGCTCCGCGGGAGCGAGCGCGCGCGCCCGAGCACCGGGAGGGGGCGGGGCGGCAGGAGCGGCGCGCCCAGAGGCGGCCCTGGCTACGGGGCATGCGCAGTGTCTGTCCCGTCCTAAGGTCGGCTGAAGAGTAGGCGGGGACCCTGGACGGGTGAAAGTGGGGAAGGGGCCCTCTCACTTGGAGGCACCTTCGCCCTTGTCCCGCAAACTGCAGTTTTCTTCTCTGCTTCATTCAGCAGTCAATGCACTAAGCATTTATTGAGCACCTACGTTGGCATGGCCGGGGTGCAGGATACAGGGCATGCTCCGGTAGTGGGGGACCGATTGCACCCGGCTTTGGGACTCCTTTTCGGGCGCTGATTCCAGGCCCTGTTTGAACAGATGACAGTACATAAATGGAGATCACGAAGTAGCTAAAACTGCACAGTGTACAGCGATTTGGGGAAGGAAAGTAGGTGCTAGCTGGGGTGACCATGAAAACTTCGTTGAGAAGAGAAGGATAGGCAGAGCTGTAGTCTGAACATAAATTCACCTAGAGACAACGGTGAACACAAAGACATAAGTGGCAAAAAAGATCAAAGAATACGTGAACCCATGAGCCCTCTGGGGGACAAGTTTAACCTGAGTATATTGTTCTTAGTGAAGGTGAAATAGCTCTGGGGGGGAGTTGAAGCTCATGTAGAAATAATCTTTAACGCTTACCCAGTACTTCAGATTTATTCGGCGGGTAATTAAGAGGGCCAGTGGCAGTCTGATTAAATGTAGACTTTGGGAATATAAAGTGAAGAGTAGAGATTTGAAGTGCTGTAGTATGTTCTAGGTAAGAAGTAGTAGAGTCCTAATTTCAGGTGTTGGCATTAGGAAGAGAAAGGATGGAAAAGTTTCCAGAGAGTGTGAAGGACAGTATGAGTCCCTAGCTTTCGTCACTACCTCTTGTGGGGAGCTGTTTATCATGACAGGCACTGACCTCATTAGATGAGATCATCACCTTTGGCAAATGTTTATCAGTGGATAAATTAGACCTATAAAATATCGCTGTGGTCACTAAATGCTTCTTTTAGTGTGAGTTTGGCCCTGGAAAAACATATTTCTGCTCAGCTGGAAAGCTGTTAATTTGAGAGACAGTATAATAGTGAAAGACACCTGGGCTTTGGAAAACAAAAACACCTTTTATAAAATCCGGATGCCTCATAATAAACTGATACTGTCCAAATTACTTATCTCTCAGCTTTCCTGTGCTCATCTGTAACATGGCATAGTAATATTTACTTTGGATGGTGGTTAGTTTTATATTAATGTCAGCTTGGCCGGGTCATGGTACCTAGATAGTTGGTCAAGCATCATTCTAGACGTTTTGGTGACAGTATTTTTTAGATGAGATTAATATTTAAATCAGTAGACTTTGAGTAAAGCACATTAATCTCCATAATGTGTGTGAGAGTCATCCAGTTGAAGGCCTTAATAGAAAAACACTGACCTCCCCTAAGCAAGAAGGAATTATGCCAGCAGACAGCCTTAGAACTGCACTTCCCCAGATCTACAGCCTGACCGCCTTCCCTGCAGATTTTGGAGTTGGCAAGTCCTCACAATCACATGAGCCAGTTCCTTAAAATAAATCCCAGTAACTATCCATCTCCCTCTCTCTTTCTCCCCTAATAGTGCAAAAGGGTACCAAATGGCAGTAATTTGTGCTAAAGTTCTATGTTACTGAACCACAACCTGAGTTGTTTACTTGTGAGATCTGACCTTCTGAGAAAGCAGGAGAAAAGTGATAGTCAAATACTATTAAGCCAACAAGATTTTCCATATATCCGTATAAGGAAAGTAATCTTAAAATTACCAATCCTCTATTTGTCTCTTATTCCTGAGTTCTTTTTTTGTCCTGCCTATAAAACTCACTCTGTTTAGCTCATCAGTGCTTCTTTCTACATTGTAAACTGAATGCTACCTGGCTCATGAGTCACTAATAAAAGCCAATCAGATTTTGAAACTCAATTTGTTGAAATTTGGTTCTTTGACATATATTTGTAATATATATATATGTATCTCCATGCTGTTGGCTCTGTTTCTCCGGAGAACTCTGGCTAATAAAAGGTTATATACAAATTACTTCTCATCTGAAAACAACCATTATAATTTTTACTTTCTGAGGTTGTCAAAACTTAAATAAAAATGGTTAAAGCACCCAGTATGTAGTAAAGTCTGAATAAATGGCAACTACTATTACTTATGAATGAACACTGAAGACAAAAATCAAAAGAGAGGAGAGGGTGGATATTGGCACTGTGAAAGTATTTTCTCAGTTCACTGGATAATAAATATGTAAAAAACAGATTTAGGAGGTAAAAGAAATTTTAGTGTCCCTAGATCTGACACACTAAAAAGGTGATACATACATATATTTTAATTACTTGCAAATAAATACCCTAATGAATCATTAACTAAAGATAGACTGGTGTACTCTAAAACACCAAACATGCAAATCAGAGATATGAGTTCACATCTGAACATTTTATTTTAATTTAAGTTCCAGTTCAATTCATTCTACTTGCTACTAGGAAGGAAAAACCTAGGAAGAGCTTACTTTTGAAATGATTCCCAATTTCACAAAGCAGTTGTATGATAAGGCACCCAATCAATGTGTTTATTGAATAGGCTTCTGGGGAAGCCTAAAACTATGAGGAGTATGCAAAAATGGTTAAAATATTTCATTTATTCTATAAAAATGACCATTTGTTATGTATTAGGCAACATCCCCGCCCTCAGCTAATTTATCAAATAGCTAGGCTAATTTATCAAATAGCCTAGGAAAAAATGAATAACCATAACTATCATTTTAAGGCAGAATGTGACAAGTGCCTTAAAGGGAACACAAATAATGATTTGGCCAATTGTACCTGGTTCACATAGTTAATGCTAGGGGCTCACTCTTCTAATCATACCTCCACTGTGGTTCCCAGCTTTGTATATTTTGGTACGGTGAAAACCAAGGAAGTACACCAGTATCATTTAAATATGATTTTAGCAAAGTTAATAAATGTCAAATAAATCAACATTCTCAACCTGCCAACAATCTTGCTCCCGATACAGCAGGAGAGGGTGAGGTGGGAAAGGCACAAGCCATTCAGATATAAAAGTTCTTTGTTTTCTCTATTTGCTTTGTCTGTTTTGTTTAAAGGAGAATGTAACTTTAGAGTTAGAAAATATAGAGATTATTTTCCTGGCTTAATGAAAATGTATGAGGAAAATCCATAAACACTAACATGAAAATAAGAAAAGTAAGGCATTTGGGTTTATAAAAGGACGATGAATGATTGAGTTGGAAACCATTAACCGGGTGGACAAAGATGACCAACATGTTTGTCCTGTGAGTGGTGCCGTCACACAGTGACTTCTTTTTCCTTTTGGCTGGGAATGAAATATTCCATAGTGGCTGACAGTAAACCAACTCCAGGACTGACAAAAACAAGTGGTCTGGGGAGAATACACAGCATTTCAGTAACATTTAAATAATCAGGGTGATACTCTGTTATGAGAAATTGTGAATATATTAATTTCATGAGTTTTGCCACAGTGACCGGGAAATAAATTAATCTGGGATTAAAGGAAACCTTGTACTGAAAAGAAAAAGTTTTAATATAATTGAAAGAAATGGCCTCAAGCCATGGATGATAGTTACCAACTGATGAATAATAATGGTGATAACAGCAGGTATGAAATAAGTTAAAATACATCCTAGGCTGGATTTTGTTTTTTTAAATTACAAACCTGGTATGGGACCTTACAAATCTGTGTGCTAGCTCTAAATGGTTTAAAATTGGACTTAAAACACAATTAGCCCTACACTATTCAGTACTCCCCTTTTCATGCTATTTCTTTTTATTAATACTACTCAAAAGAATTCAAGCAGTTCAGTATCACAAGTAGAATGTTGCCCACTCAGTAAAGAGAATAGTAGTAATATAGATGTTTCTTACTGTAGATGATCCCTGACTTATGATGACTTATGATTTTTCCACTTCCTGATAATGTGAAAGGAAAACACATTCAGTAAAAACTGTACTTCAAATTTTAAATTTTGGTCTTTCCCTGGGCTAACAATATGCTGTTCGATACTCTCTCAAGTTGCTGGGCAACAGCAGCAAGCCACAGCTCCCAGTCAGCTGCTGTATTCTGCAGTGTCTACAGTGTACTAGCTTCGATAAATTACATGAGATATTCAACACTTTATTATAAAATAGACTTTGTGTTAGATTATTTTGCCCAACTATAGGCTAATGTAAGTGTTCTGAACGCATTTAAGGTAGTCTAAGCTAAGCTATGATGTTTGTAGTTTAGGTGTATTAAATACATTTTCTACTTCTGACATTTTCAGCTTACATATAAGAATATTTGATCATGAAAAAAATCAAATTTAACAAAGTGGCTAGCAGGCACAATATCAATTATTCTTTACAGGTTCTATTTCCCTCTTTGATTTAGTATTTCAGCCCATTGACAAAATGTGATTGATTGATGCACAACTTTACTATAAAATGTCTTTTGCATATTTTAATTATACCTATATCTCGACTTATACATTAACTTTACATCAGTGAGACATTTAAAATATCAAATTGAGTATAATCATAAAGGTTAAATGCATATAAATTATTTTGCATAAGCAACAACAAAGACTGGGCAAGAAGGCCAGTATTGAGTTACAGTTTTTCTTTAAAAATGAATTTCTTACAGAACATTATATCCAGTTTCTAGAATGTAGACATGTACTTCATTAAACAATTTTTTGTAAAATCACATGAATATTAAAATAATGATTTCCATGCATTATATTCTCAATAATTGGAACAATCTTGATTGGTGCTGTTTAATAGAAAAAGAAAAACATGAGCCACAAATGTGAGCTACATATGTAATTTTAAATTTGCAAGTATTCACATTTTAAATAGTAAAACAACATAGATGAAATTAACATTAATAATCTATCTTATTTAACCTAAATATCAAAATATAATGTAATAAATATAAAAAAGTATTAACAGGATTATTTTACATTTCCTTCATGTTACATGTTCAAAAACTGGAATATGTTTTCCACTTTCAACTCATCTCTATTTATTCAAATACTTACTAGCCACATGTGACTAGTAGTTATCATATTGGACAGCACAGATCTAGGACTAAGTTACCGGTTCTCATACTCGGCTGCACATTGGAATCCCCCCAGGGAAACTTGAAACATTTTTGATACCTATACCACAGTCCCATAATTCCAGTGTATGTGGTCTGGGATGCTGCCTGGGTATTGAGATTTTTTAAAAGCTCTTCAGGTGATTCTAATAAGCAGTAAAGTTTGAGAGTCACTGCTCTCACCAATTTATATTTTTAAAAAAGCATTATCAAAACTTTGATATTATGAAATTAGTGGCCATTATTTTCATATTTCTTTTATTTAAAACCAACACTTTAAAACCATGTTAAAACATACTAGCAGTGTAGCATCTATAGCATCCATGGTGTATGTACATCACTAGTGTATTTAAATATGATTAATATTTAAATATTGATATTGATAGTAAAATTCCAATGCTTTGATTAATTTGGTCATGAGTTCAAAGGTAACATGGATGATTCCAGGTGAAGATTTAATCTCAGCGTTTGATGTGAACTATTAAGTAGCAGTACTTCTGTATATGTTCTTTTGGGGAGACGAAAAACATTTCCTCTACTCTCTTAGATTTAGTGTTTGGGGATGGGGTATTAAACTGGAATTGGCAAATTAACAGGAGAATAAAGTTTATACATATCCATATGGGAACACACAAAGAGTGACTCTCTAAATGGCTAAAGATGGAGGTTTGTATATGTAACGTTATGGACAAAAGACTTCCATGCGAAGAACAAATGAGTTTCTAGGAGAACCAGTAAGAGATAAAAGTCTGTGATAGTTGCAGATACAAATGGTCTTCTTCATTTTTTTTTCTTCATGGCCATAAAATTCTCTAAAACCAGGGATTCATGGCAGCCTGATTTCTGGAAGTTTCTGCTTTTACTGAGATAAGGGAAGCTCTTAGAAGGCTTCTTTCTGCATTTGTTGAATCTCAAATGTCTTTATTTTAAAATAATCTTTGTATCAATTCTGGAGAACCAAGTAGGTCCCCACAGTTTTCTGGATTTTATACTTTATAATTGTTTGGCAAATCTCCAAATAGAGAATCTCTGACAATGGGTCATGAAACCATTCTATCATGCCTGTATTTATTTGATGTATTAACTCATGTCCATATCTTGGATAACAAGTATAAAAATTAACCCATATTCATAATAAATATTTCCCATCTTGTTTTCTAATCCAGTGATTATTGACTATGTGTCCCTAATATATCAGATATATCTAATATTGTTGAGTAACAAACCACCACAAGATGTAGTTAGTGGCTTTAAAACAATCACTTTTATTACTTTCATTAAGTCTATGGGTCTGCTGGGCCGTTCTGTTTCTGGGCTAGTCTCTGCTAATAATATCTGGTGGGCTTTCTCAAGCATTGATATTCAGCTGGTGGGTTGCCTGGAGGCCAGTTGGTCTAGGACAGCCTCAAATAAAACAACTCAGCTCTGCTCCATGGAGTTTTTCCACTGCTCTGAGAATAAACCTTAGCTAGCCTGCTGGAGCATGAGCGAGCACATGGAGCAGTAATGCATTTTCAAGTCTCTGATGGCTCCAAGTTGTCACTGTTTCATTGGCCAAAGCAAGTCACATGGTCAAGTCCAACACCCACGTGCGAGGATACTACCAAAGGGCATGGATACAGGCATTAGTGCATTCCATCTACCATGAACAGTGCTTTATTCAACTTTCTGGAATGCAAGACAATGCACAAAGTCTTTTAAAACATATTGCATCTGTTTACTGATTGTTTAGTTGATCAAAGATTGTATTCATGTTTTAGTCTGCTCATTTCAGTTACTCTCAGTCTGCAGCATTATTTATGTATCCTAGTTTTTGCAGTGTTGAATATCTATCCCTTTATAAACTAGATCTCTTCTTTAAGTTTTATTAGCATCCTTTTGCTTAGAATTATCATTCGAGCTTCAGTCATTTTTACACTTTTAAAACCTCTTTTTAAACTCGATTATGTGAATAAATAAAAATGAATACAATCTTTGATCAACTAAACAATCAGTAAACAGATGCAATATGTTTTAAAAGACTTTGTGCATTGTCTTGCATTCCAGAAAGTTTTTAAATGCTATATGTTTTGTCGAAATTCTAAACCTAATTTCAAAAAGATTAAATAAATAGGCTCTCATATACAAATAATATTGATAAATGCTTCCTTCCTACAGCCCATTGTCCATTCAATATTTGCAGGTCACATGGGTGTTTTTTTCACTGCATTCATTCACAATCCATGGCTCAATTCATCATGTAAAATCATTCTTGGCTGAATTTTGAGGAGATACTGAAGAGTTGTATGTGGAGAGATTCTTAAACTCATATATTTGAATAAAAGGCATTGTATTTTATCAATTGGAAATGTGACTAAGCTATGTTTAAAGAAGTAAAACAAGTACTTTTTTTTTCCTCTAGGATTACTTATTTGGCATCTGTGGAGTTTCAGAATCCTACAGAATTCTTTTTCTTTTCCTCTTTAAACAGGCATTGTAAATTATTTGTTACTAGATTATAACCTTTGAAGAGTAAATTACAGGTCACAGAGCTTTGAATTACCATGCAACATTTTGTGCCTACATGAGTAAATAACAAAAAATAGACTAAGAAAACACCACCTAGTTATGTTATGCTGTTTGCCCTTTGAAATGGTTTATTGCCGTGTAAATCCCCATAAGGAAGATAAGATTAAAACCTCTTGGGTGTAGCTGGAGAGGGTACTCTTTCTGATCACATAAAAACTTGGACCAGGAGAAGCCCTGTAGGTTTGGATCCTCCCAAGATTAGCCACGTGGGCTTGGGGTATTTAGGAACCCAATGTGACAACACAAAGCCATATCCCACCAGATGCTTGTTTTGGTTTTTCTCAGAACCAAGCCCTCAAAAGGATTCAGGTGAAAATAGTTTATTTGGCAGTGACTCAGGGAAACCCTGGAGGTGAAGTAAGTGAGCAAAACAATGACGAGGAGGCAACCAAGTCACCACTGTGGTCAGCTGGAGCCCAATCCTGTTGGGAAACTCTTAAGACTTTAGAACACATGGCAGGGATATTCCAATGAAGGGATCATTATCCATTAACTCTCATTCGTCAAGGGACAAGAGAGTTAGAATTATCCAACAATTACCACCTGACAAAGACTGCAGGTTGCTTTCAGAATAACTAATTTCCTAGCACCTACCTTCAGTCCCTGCTCATGAGCTGAACGTGGTTCTGTGACCAGAAAAAAAAAGCAAAGAATCCTACTTGCTGGCAATGAGAAGTCAGTCCTCTTGTGCCTGTTTACAAGCAGGGCAGCATCCTTATGCACCAGGTTCCCAGAGATACACAGTATCATTGTGAAATCCCTTCCCAGGCGGACCTGAATATTATCTTCATTCCCTTCAGGAATTGCCTTCTTCCCATTTTTTTTTTTTTCTTTTTTACTGTCCTCTCTTATCTTCTCACAATTCAGTCTCCTCAATAGAGGTATACTCTGAAGATGTACATACCAGATAGCGACCCACCAAGCCCAGAGGACAAGGCAAAGTACAAGTTTGCCAAACCATCAGGTTATGTGTGTACCCTCTAAACAAGCACCTCACATGCAGTCCTTTTCCAGAAAGTCTGCAAGAAATTGTCTGAAGGGGTAAATGTCTTAAAGACAGATCTGGAGACAAAGGTACTAGCAGAGATTCATCTAGAACAGTGGTTCTCAATTGGAGGAGAGTTTATATACTGCCTGCCAGGAGATATCTGGCGGTGGCTGGAGACGTTGGGTTTTGCTAGTCACAGCTGTGGGGGAGGTGCCACTGACATTGGGTGCTCAGAGGCCAGGGATGCTACTAAACATCCTACAACGCACAGGACAGCATGCTCCACGCCACAAATAATAGCCATCCCCCACGTTCCACTGTGGTGCTGTTGAGAAATATTTATCTAGAGAAACATCAGTAAAAGAGAAAGAAACTGCAGGTTATGCATTCCAATTTCTTCTCTGAATCTTTACTCCCAGTTTTTACTTTAACAAGCAAAGTTTTCATTGATTTCTAAAGGTGATTCTTAGCGTGTTGGGAGGCACAGAAGGAAAGCTCATTATGTTTTTTGAAACTTTACTAAATTGAATAAGGGAGTAGCAGTCTAACCTTTTAAAATGTTTCCAGATGCTGAGCATTGGATTGAAATGCTAAATTGAAAGAACCAACTATTACCGATTAGTAGTGCTGTGGCAAAAAAGGGCAGTTTTCTTTTGATGTATCAAGTCACCAAGGACGGAAAGATAGTGACACTCAGTGATTAATTTCTGGAAACGTGGTTGAACGAATCAAATTATGTATCATTTGATGCCATTAAATTTGAATTCCTGCATTATATGTGGACCTTTAGCTTTTCAAGCATTTTCCCTGTGTGAAATTGAATGTGCCATTTACAAGCTATCATGTAATTTTCTGTTTTCTGAAACAAAAGCAACAATCTGGGTACATTAAAGACTATTATATAATTGACAAACCTGCTTTTTAAAACTTGATCCAAAACACTTACAATTACTATCATTTGCCAAAGGGACGTATTCCTTAACAGTGCAAAATCATTTAAAAATTAAAATGAAAACCCTCTTTTGCTTTTGTTCCAATGAGCATACCTTCCATGTGTGTATACAGCGCCATGGTTTACAAAGTTTCTTTTTTTTCATGCCCATTAACTTACTTGATATTTAAATCAGCCACACGAATAGACAAAACAGATAATCATTATCTCCATTTTTAAAATGAGGAAACTAAAGCTCAGAGATCATAATTTATGGGTTCAGCAAAGAAGACATAGAGTTTTGACTACAAGACAACCACATTTTCATCACATATTACTTTGACTTGATGTTTAATTTCAATTTTCAAAACTTTTATTGAAGTATAATATACGTATAGGATAGTATACAAATCATAAGTGCGTGACTCAATGAATTTTCACAACCCCAAAACACCCACATAACCATGACCATCATTTCAAAAGCCGAATCATTCTTCAGGATATTACTGCCTTTCTCTCAGAATAACTCATATCTTCACTTCTAACAGCATTGATTCATTTGCCCATTTTTGAATTTTATGTAAATGGAATTTTATGGTATCTACTATTTGTTTCTTCTTTTGCTCAGTATTAAGTTTATGAGCTCCATTCAGGTTATTATGGTTGCAATTTATTGATATTGTTTCTTTTTTCTTTTAAAAATTTAGGGAGTATAGTGTTTTTTGTTACATGGATGAATTGTATCATGCTGAAGTAGGACTTTCAGTGTACTTGGCACCAGAATTGTGCACATTGTACACAATAGATAGATTTTTATTCCTTACTCCCTAACTCTCACTACTAGTTTTCAATGTCCATCATACCACTTTATGACCATGTACATCCTCCATTTTGCTCCCACTTAGAGATTTTCATTATTGTATACATGTGTGACCATTTCAAAGTCTATTCATCCATTTGATCCCTGGTGGCCATTGGAGTTGTTTTCAGTTTTTTCCTTTCATGAATAGTAGTGCTATGAATTTCCTTATCCACATCATTTGATGAACATAGATACATATTTCTATTGAGTTTATATTTAGAAGCAGATTTGTTGGGTCAGAGAATATGCATATATTCTACTTTAGTAGACATTGCCCAACAGTGGTTGTATGAATTTACACTCCCGTCAGCATCGTGTGAGAGTTCCTGTGGCTTTTTGTCCTTGCCAATATTTGGTATTATCTGTTGTTTTTTCATCATAGCTATTCTCTTAGGTATGGTAGCACATCATGGAGATATTTCGTTTCAATTTTAATTGTAAATGGAACCCAAGTTTCTTGATATCACCAGCCTGCAGGTTAAACATTGATTTTAACACCAAAATTTTCCATCCCTTTTCCCTACCTACATAAATGCAGTGTCTTAACACTCCAAAGCTACCCAGTCATTTTGGATTATCCATTGAGTCTGCAGAAACCTTCTTCTGGAGTTTGTCTCTGGTGGCTTCCTTAGTGTTTGGTGCCCACAAGGCATGTGGACAAGTGTTTGCATAGGAATCATGGATGCCAAGTCTGCTAAGTGGGTACTGTGCCTCCACCAAGAGCAATTTCGTCCAGTACTCCAGCTGCTGCCAAAGTCCAGGGCTACTGAGGAGCATATACTGTGTTCCATTCTGTTCTCATTTCATGATAACCCTAGTTTATGTTCCACTAAGAAAGATTCTTTGTCACTTGCATTCCCAAGCATTACCTCTACCTTAACCCCAAACATGCCCTGATACAGCTGGCCAAATCCTGTCCAAATCCCACACTTAAGCTCATACTTCATGACTTCTGAGCTTCTTCTCTCCCTGGGCTCATCCTACCTGATCATTAGAGGGTAGACACACCCTGTAGTGACCTCTCCATCCTTCTCTTCATTTCTCCCACTTCTGACCCCAGAACTCACATGCAAAACTTCCCTCTAGCCCCCCATGACTGCTGTCCTCACATCAGCAGTTCACCACTCACAATTAGACTCTAAATCTTAGTGTAAGATAGCCTGGGATGATGTGTTATAAATTTTTTTTTCTAATAAAAAGGTTAATTGGAAAGCTAGAAAATCATGAGCTGTCTATGATGTCAACAAGCATCTCCGTACTCTCTCACTGAGAAGTCAGAGCTACTCAAGATGGAAAATCTCCAGGAAGTGGAGGTCAATTGGAGATCCTTTAATTGGATGTGTTCTACCTTCAATGTCTAGGCCCATAATGTCCTACAGAGAAGCCAATATCTATAAAGAGGTATACTATAAGAATATGATTTTACTTATTATCTTCTCTAGTCCTAGCTTTGCTTTTATTAACTGGATAGAATGTCACAATAGTGCTTTATAAAGAAACACCCCTGAATTCAGTGAGTTAAAACAATAAGATATAGTCAGCTCATGAGTCGGAGGGCTGGTGATTTCGTCTGGTCTAAGCTGGGCAGTTCTTCTAGAATTGGCTGTGTTCACTCACACGTCTGGATTACTCACATGTCTGGATTCTTAGCTGTCTATAAAGCCTTAATTGGGGTGACTGAGGTGGCTGCTCTCTGTTCTAGGTGTTCTTTCCTCATTCCCTTGGGACCAGCAGGCTAGCTTGGCCAGGTCCTTCACGTGGTGATAGTGAGGGCACGAGTGAGTGAACTCTCTTGTACCGGGGCATTTCCAGCCGCTGTTGCTATTACACCCTGACATTCCACTGATCAAAGCAAGTTGTGTGGCTGGAACTAGAGTCAGAATGGGAGGTACTGTAAAGTTAGCAAACTAGAGGATCGGGTACAGAAAAGGGTGAGGAACTGGGCTATTTTCACATTCTATCACACTAGGTAAACTTAGACAAGTTGCATAATCTTCCTAAGCCAGAATTCTGTTGTTAATAATTTGGGGATGATTATAAGAAGAAGCCTCTCCCCAAATTTCTAATGATTTAAAATGTAATAAACAGGTCACAAACACATAAGTGCTTCAAAAACTGTTAAGTGATATATAGATGTGAGATGTCACTATTCTTATTATGTACATTTTTAAAATTATATTTACATGGTCGGCCAAGCAAAATTCTGAGGTGAGTGAGCTTGGCTTTCCGAGCCTCTGGCCCTAACAAATGGCCTTATGTTTTATTAGGCCTCCCAGGATCTTCCATTACAATGGCCTATTCATTTTTAGGAAGTACCCAATAAATGAAGTTCTCAAGGTAATGGCTAGTCAACTGTAGTCCTTTCTTTCATTCAACCAAAATGAATTGACTACCTTCTCTGTGCATAGCTCCCTCAACCTGTTTTTACCAAGTTCCAGGAATGCAAATAAGAACAGAGATAGCCACTTCCCTGGAGGAATTCAGTCTGGGGGTGAAAAAAACTTCAAAGCAGAAATTGCATTACAATATCTGAAGCACTATTAATATATTAGAGATATGTGCAAATGGAAGTGAGATCTACTGGGTCTTCTTAGAGAAGTGAGATTTCAGAAAAGGTGTTGTAGAGCTTAGAAGGAGGAAGGGGAGATGCCCAGGTTCATAGGCAAGGAGTGTACATTCCAGTCCCAGGCAATAGCCTATAGGAAGAAAGAATCTGAGAGAGGAGGCATGTTTATACATTGTTCACTAATGCTAGAATTTACAAGAGGATCATAGGTGTGACGGGAAATGAATTTAGACAGGTGGGAGAGGGCACTAAAGGGTTTAAATGAGTGGCATGTTCAGATTTTAGCATTAGAAAGGCCACAATAGAGAGGATACACTGAAGTTGGAAGTGGCCAGTGGCAGAGGAGACAATAGGGATGACATTGCAGGAGTTCAGGAGATTCCCTGCCCCTGCCCCTGCCCCTGGGCTGCACCAGGAGGGATGAAGAAAGAAGGGTAGATATGATAGACACTCATTAGTGCTAAAGGGACAATGTGATGGACTTGATGGATGAAAGAGGTATGCCAGGTGCATGGAAAGGATATTCAATCCAACACTATGTAAGTCAGTCAACAGATTGACATTTACAGAGAGATTGCTTTGGACAGACCAAGGAGCTAGTCACTGTGGAACATCTATAAAGAAGATGAAGATATAGACCCCTGACAATTAGTAAACAAGTAGCTATAGTAAGTCACAGAATAGAAATAAGGCCTTTATTAAGGAACACACGATGTGCTATGAGATCATCAAGAAAGGAGTGATTTAACATGATTAATAAACTCCCATTTTTAAGATAAGCTTTCATTTTAGGGAGTTGGGAGACATCATTCCAAGCCTAGATTGTTCTTGCCTCTATTCATTGCTATAATGGATTCTGTTTCCTGAATGGGAAACCAGTTAACAACCTTTTATCTCTCCTTCTAATCTTTGTCAAATGGATAAGACTCAAAATTAGAGTTCTTCTAGAGTTTTCTTACAGGAATTGCTGGGCCAGAACAGCACCTGTCCTTGCCAGGTGATGGTTGCTTTAAGAGACATACATATTTCCCAGGGGTTCCTTAAGAACGCAAGTGAGGGTATGACTAACTCTGGGCAGACTGACCCTGGGAGAGCATGAGATTAGATTCCAGGTATTCATTTCCCTGTTTTGCATAGCAGTACAGGACCATTCCTCAGGAAGGTGGGGACGGCGGCAGGTCTGGAAACTCTCTCGAAGTCCTGCCACCCACCTGCAGAAGTGAACTTTTGTTTTTATTCTTCCTAATATCTTAGGCTGGGTTCTCCACAAACAGACTCTGAGATGAGTAATCAATCATGTCCAAATTATAACAAAGGAACTTCCCCCCCAGCAGAGACCAGCAAGGCAGTTAGTGAAGCAGTCAGGGAAGGAGAGGAAGCCACAGGATTACAGGTGATTACCTGCTCCACCTTGATTTCCTGGGAGAGTTCCAGAGAATAAATTACACCTTAGACTTTGCGGAGCCTTGGGGCAGAGGAACTAAGCTTTTATACTCTGGGACCAGTCTTTGGCTACGGGCTGCCTGAGAGCATGTACCCTCCCAGGCACTTCTGATTTTCTGACAGTGGGCAAAGTGGCCACAGAGCTCAGGGCAGCCCTTGGAAGGAGCTCCCAGGTGCAACCTGTGAGAAGCAAATGGACTTATTTATTTATTTGTTTGTTTGTTCATTTCTTTTGAGACACATTCTCGCTCTGTTGCCCCAGGCTGGAATGCAGTGCCGCGTGATCATAGCTCACTGCAACCTCTAACTCTTGGGCTCAAGTGATCCTCCTGCCTCGGCCTTCCGAGTAGCTGGGACTATAGGTGTGCACCACAACGCCTGGCACAAATGGACTTTAAACCGGGTGAGGGTGACATGAAAACATGAGGAGGGTGAGGACAGTGAAGAGGCAATGGGGCTACTGGCTTGTAGGTCCCATTGGAGTTAAAG
>CAUYSK010022392.1:0-44186 GCA_963575035.1 Avahi laniger | reverse complement strand
TTGTACTAATTTACAGTCCCAACAACAGTGTGTAAGCGTTTCTTTCTCTCTACATCCATGCCAGCATCTATTGTTTTTGGACTTTTTAATAATGGTCATTCTGACAGAGGTAAGGTGGTATCTCATTATGGTTTCAATTTGTATTTTCCTGATGATTAGTGATGTTGAGCATTTTTTCATATGTTTGCCAGCCATTTGTCTACCTTCTGTTGAAAAACTTCTGTTCATGTTTTTTACCCACTTCTTGATGGAGTTGTTTATTTTTTCTTGCTGATTTGTTTGAGTTATTTGTAGATTCTGGATATTAGCCCTTTGTCAGATGTACGGTTTGCAAATATTTTCTTCCATTCCGTAGGTTGACTACTTACTCTGTTGATTATTTCCTTGGCTGTGCAGAAGTGTTTTAATTTAATTAAGTTCATTTATTAATTTTTGTTGTTGCTGTATTTGCCTTTGGAGTCTTAGTCATAAATTATTTGCCTAGGCTGATGTCTAGAAGAGTTTTTCCTATGTTTTCTTCTAGAACTTTTATGGTTACATGCCTTATATTTAAGTCTTTTATCCAACTTGAATTAATTTTTGTGTATAGCAAGAGATGGGGTTCCTGTTTCATTCTTCTGCATGTGGCTGTCCAGTTTTCCCAGCACCATTTATTGAATAGAGTTTCCTTTCCCCAGTATGTGTTGTCATCTGCTTTGTCAAAGATCAGTTGATTGTAGCTATATGTTTTTATTTCTGAGTTCTCTATTCTGTTCCATTGGTCTATGTCTCTACTTTTTTACCAGTACCATGATATTTTAGTTACTATACCCTTGTATAGTAATTTGAAGTCAGGTAATGTGATGCCTCCTGATTTATTCTTTTTGCTTAAGATTGCTTTAGCTATTCTGACTCTTTTTTGGTTCCAGATGAAGCTTGGAATTATTTTTTCCAGATTTGCAAAATATGACTTTGGTATTTTGATGGGGATTGCACTGCATTTATAAATCACTTTGGACAATATACACATTTTAACAATGTTGATTCTAAATTCCTCAAAGAAATATTAATAAATGTAGACTTACCAGTTGATCCAACAATTGCACCACTGGGTATCTTACCCAAAGGAAAAGAAGTCATTTTATCACAAAGACACCTGCATTTGAATATTTATCACAGAACAATTCACAATTGCAAAGATATGGAATCACTCTAATTGCTCATTAATTCATGAGTGGATAAAGAAAATGTGTGTGTGTGTGTGTGTGTGTGTGTGTGTGTGTGTGTGTGTGTGTAATACTCAGCCATAGAAAGGAATGAAATAATGTCTTTTGCAGCAACCTGGATGAAGCTGGAGACCATTATCCTAAGCGAAGTTTCTCAGAAATGGAAAAACAAACACCACATGTTCTCATTAAGAAGTGGGAGCTAAATGATGGGACACATGGGCACAAAAAGATGTAAAAGGACATTGGGAACCAAGAAGAGGGGAGGTTGGGAGGTGGGTGAGGAATTAAAAACTTACCTATTCAGGTACAATGAACACTATTCTGGGACTGGCACACTAAAGCCCTGACTTAAACATTATATAAGCTATCCATGTAACAAAACAGTTGTAAACCCTTAATATATTGAAATTAAAAAATAAATTAAAAAGTAAATAAAAATCACTTTTACAAAGCTTATTGCCTGTAAGGAATTTATTAAAGACCTGGGGACTCAGTGGTACTGAGAACAGTTAATGAATGTTTTTAGTACTCTTATTATTTGAGACTAATATTTTAATAAGTCCCAATGTTTAATTATTTAATGGCTTTGATTACCCCACAGATTGCTTGGTGTCAATGTATGGTATATGTGATACGGTAACTAATCGTCCCAGTTTGCCTGAGATCTTTCCAGTTTTGCCTTGAAAGTCTTGCATCCCAAAGAACCCCTCAGTCCCAAGCAGATCAGGACATTGGGTTAACTGCATGTAAAGCTCCTAGAACATTGCCTAGAATATTTTGAGTGTTCAGTAAATGTTAGCTATTGTTGTTATTATTTTCATTTATCAAGATTTTAATCTGTCATTTGTCAGCAAGACTGTGTTGGGCTTTGGAGTAAAAAGGTGAGTAAGACTCAGTGTCCACCCTGAGTGAAGCTCAAGAATTAGTCAAGAAAAGAGAAGAATAAGACCAACAGAATTAATTCCCAAAGTTTGTTTTTGATGCAATGCCCCTTTTCATCTCCAAAGAACATTTACAGAGTAAATGTAATATACATATTTTCTATAAAATACAAAAGATGGTAAGAAAAGCAATAAAAACAAAGATAAAAACTATTGTCATAAATTGTTAAGCATGTCCTTATTGAAAAATTATCTTGAAATGGCTCTTCAAAAATTTGCAGAATTTCTTGAGCTTCCTACAAAGTGGAAGCAAGCCTAGTTGTCCTATCAAACAGATTCTCCTCAATGCATTTCGCTGAATTTTACAAGCTGAATAAATTTGCTGAATTGAAACCAATGGCAAATCTGCAATTTTTTTAAAGGTCTCCATTGAGATCACAATGTTTTATTTAACCAGTTTAGATATAGCCAAGAAAAAAGAGCATTGACGTTCAGCTCTACATTCCTTGTTATTCAAAATTCCAGCTTGTACTGTATGCCTACCATGGGCCAGGTCCTGTGACCAGCATTAAACTGAAAATACACCTTGTAAATTTCCCAGGACTTAGAAATTAAAATGATTCCTGCACACATTGATGCCAGGTTCCCCAGTGCATAGGCCTTGACTCAGTTTTCTAACATTTAAGAAAGGAAAGAGAACTAATAGTGCTAAAAAATATAGCCCAGAGCCCAAGAAGGGGATGGACTCTTTATCTACATTATCATATGCAGTTCTTCACAATAACCCTAAGAGGTGAATATTATTATGCATAGTATACAGATGAAGAAATTGAGACTCAGAGAGATCGAGTCATTTGCCCCAGATCCCACAGCTAAAAAGTAGCAGAACTCATATTCAGAATGAAGTCTCTCTGACTCCACAGTTTATGTTTGTCCAAATGCAATGTTCTTTAAATTAACAAGGAATAAAAATAACTATGGGGTAATTGTGATAGTTAAATTTATGTGTCAACTTGACTGGGTTGTGGTGCCCAGATATGTGGTCAAACATTATTCTAGATATTTCTGCGAGGGTGTTTTGGGATGAGGTTAACATTCAAATTGGTGGACTTTGAATAAAACAGAATACCCTCCTTAACGTGGGTGGGTCTTAGCTAATCAGTTAAAGGCCTGAATGTAACAAAAGACTGACCTCACCCTAGCAAGAAGGAATTCTGCCAATAGATGGCCTTCAGACTTAAATTGCAACAGAGGCCTTTTTCTGCTTTTTGGCCTGCCAGCCCACTCTGCGGATTTTGAACTTCCCAGTTTCCATAATCATATGAGACAATTCTGTAAAATAAATATTATATCTTCATATATACATACATATGTAAATACATACATATGTATGTGTATATTCACACACACCTCCTATTGGATCTGTTTCTCTGGAGAACCCAGACTAACACAGTAACCTATCGTCATTGCTCATTTGTGACTTTGGGATGTCATATTCATCTAAAAACTAGAATTTCAGAATCTTTTCTACCATCAAGGACATCTGAATGCAGAAAATCAATTGAGTACCACATTTAAATAAAAAGCAATTTCTTAGAGTTGCGGTTCTTGTGGCAGTTGTTGTCTTTGATAACTGTAAAATCTTCAATTTGCCTGCTTGCTAAATTGAGGTCAAGAAAAAAAAAAAAACGATTGGATAGGTGAAAACAGCACTCATTCTATAAGAAAAAAATCAAAAAAGGTAGCTTTGAATCTTTCTAAGTGTTAAGAGGCTTTGAGCAGCAAAGTACTTAGAAAATAAAATTCAAATTAATTACCTTGTCAAACCCTTCTTCCTCAATGGCAGTAGATTTTTCAGATCAAACTGTGGCTTCCTGCTTTTACAAAGTGACTATTTTCTTATTTCTTTTCATGTTATTCTATTTCTATTCATGGTATTTCTGGTGGCAGAGAAACATTTTACACTATTAAATAATTTGTATTATTCTTAAAATATATATACATGTAGATCTAGCTCAGTGGTTCTAAACCGGAGGTGATTTTATCCATTGAAGAACTTTTGACACTGTCTGAAAACATTTTTTGTTTTTACAACTGGTGGGGGTGCTATTGGCATCTAGTGGATACAGGATAGGGATGCTGCCAAACATCAAAGAATGTACAGGGCAATTCTCACAACAAAAAGTTTTCTGGCTCAAAATATCAATAGGACCAAAATGAGAAGCTCTAATCTAGCTCAATACAACATGTATGAATTTATGAAAACTCTTTACCCTAATATACTCTCTAGCTTATTCTAGCTACTGCTTTTAGAGATGATGACAATTGTGATATGAGATAGTGCTGTGTATGATTAGATTAAAATATGTTTAATTTTTGCTGCATGTAATGATCAGCGTTATGTGTCAAGTTGGCTAGCTACAGGTCCCAGTTATTCAATAAAACACTAATCTGGGTGTTGCTGTGAAGGTATTTTGTTGATGTGATTAAAGTCTATAATCAGTTTACTTTGAATAAGAAAGATTATCCCAGATATCTGAGTGGGTTTGATTCAATCATTTGAAATGCCTTATTTATTGTATATGTCAAAATAACTAGATGAGTGGAATTGTAATGCTCCTAATACAAAGAAATGATAAATGTTTAAGGTGATGGAGATTCCAACTACCATGATTTGATCTGTATATTATACATTGTGTGTTTGCACCAAAAATATCACATTTACTCCATAAATATGTACAACTAGTTGGGAACACGGGTGCATGCCATCACACCTGGCTAGTTTTCCTATTTTTTGTAGAGAGCGGGTTTCTCTATGTTGCCCAAGCTGGTCTCAAACTCCTGGCCTCAAGCAATCCTCCCACCTCAGCATCCCAAAGTACTGGGATTATAGGCATGAGACACCATGCCTTGCTTAAAATTTGTATTGAAAGGCAAAGAAACTAGAATAGCTAAAACTATTTTGAAAAGAAGAATAAAGTGGGAGGAACCAATCTACCCAATTTCAAGATGTATTATATAGCTACCATAATAAAGATAGTGAGGTATTGGCAGAGAAATAGACACATAAATCAGTAGAACAGAATAGAGAACTCAGAAATAGACCCACACAAATATGCTTATCTGATTTTTTACAAAGTCACAAAAGCAATTCTATTGAGGAATGAGAGCCTTTTCCACAAGTGGTGCTGGAGCTATTGGACATCAATAGGTGCAAAAAGAAAATAAAACCAAAAATAACTTTGACCTTAGTCCCCACAACCTCCATAAAAATTAACTCAAAATGGATCATGGCCTTAAATGTAAAATATAAAACTAAAACTTTTAGGGAAAAAAAGAACAAAATTTTCAAAATCTAAGATTAGGAAAAGAGTTCATAGATTTGACACCAAAAGTATGACATATAAATGAAAAAGTTGATAATTTGGGCTTCATAAAAGTTTAAAACTTCTGCTTTGTGAAAGACCCAGTTAAGGAAATGACAAGATGGCCATGAACAGGGAGAAAATATTTACAAACCTCATATCTGGCAAAGGACTGGTATCTAGAGTAAAAAGAAAAAAAAAATAGAACTTTCAAAGCTCAACAATAAAAGCACAGACAATCCAATTAGAAAATGGGCAAAAGACAGGAACAGATATTTCACCAAAGACGATATATGGATGGTAATAAGCAGATGAAAAGATACTCAACATCACTAGCTGTTAGAGAAATGAAAATTAAAATCACAATGAGCTAGCCCTACACACCCATCAGAATAGCTAAAAGAAAAAACAGTGATATCACTAAATGCTGGTAAGGAGACGGATTAGTTACACACTGCTGGTGGGCAGGTAAAATTGTATAGCTCCTCTGCAAAAGTTTAGCCATTTCTAAAAATCTAAATATGCACCTATAATATTCTACAACAATTACACTCTTGGTCATTTATCCAAGAGAAATGAAAACTTACATTCACACAAAAACCTCTATGCAAATGTTTAGAACAGTTTTATTCCTAATAGCCCAGTACTGGAAACAGTGAAAATTTCTCTCAATAGGTGAATATTAAACACACAGTTACATCCATACCATACTGCTCAGCATTAACAAAGAATAAATAACTATGGATACACACAATAACCTGGGTAAATCTCCAAAGAATTATGCTGAGTGAAAAAAGTCAATCTCAAAAGTTTACATTCTATCTGATTCCATTTATAGAACATTCTTAAAATGACAAAACTAAAGAACAGAGAACAGGTTAGTGGTTGTCAGACATTGAGGAGGAGGTTGCAGCAGGAAAGAAGTGGATATAATTATAAGAGGAAACCATGAGCAGTCTCGTGTTGATGGAATGTCCTGTATCTCTTAACCGTAGCATTGTCAATATCCTGGTTGTGATACTTTTCTATAGTTTCCCAAGGTATCACCATTGCAGGAAACGTGGTAAATAATATACAAGATCTCTCTCCACTCTTTTTTTTTTTTTCCCATGTTCTGCCAGATCAGTTCATTATTTCTAACAACTGGGTGTGAATCTCCAATTACCTTACAATAAAAAGTTTAATTTAAAAAAGACCAAAACTCTAAGAAAAGCCCAGAAGTGCCAGAAGTGATGAAGTTTACCTGGAATTGACTATAGTATGTTATCTATCATTATATGAAGTGAGAATTGGAAAGAAAGATTAGGATGAGTTGTCAGAAACAGTCGATTAAAATAGAAAATAAAACAAAAAATTTTTTAAAAGATACCAAAAAGTACCTTAAGTATTTTATTATAATTTAAAATATACAAATGAACACTTATTTGATAATTTGTTGCGATAGATCCACAGACTGTTCTTTAACTGTCAGATGCTGCTAGAACTGAGTGTGGTTGCACACACTTGTATTGTGCTGTCGATCATTTCCAGGTTAGTTGTTTAAAGGAAAAAAAAAAGTTTAAAGAACTTGGGACATGATCAGAGTGCTTCCATTTCTGCATTGGCAAGAGTTTTTTTGTTTTCTTTTCTTTTCTTTTTCAAGTATTTTACAGTTATCTCTCACACAGGTCTAACTCAATAGCATTTTTTAAAGCAACTCTCTTATTTTTTCCAAAAGAATCATAAAAATAAAATAACTGTACTAGTAATCCCTCTCTCAGGGATAACTACACTTAATATGTCATGCAGACCCTTTAGTCCAGATTAATCCCAGTGTATTTTTAAACTGAGGTGAATCTTTGGATGTACTTGTTTGTATTTTTCCTATAAAATGTGTGCTACTTTTGTAGTAAAAAATAAATAAACAAATAAGTTGTTAATGTTCCTATAATAAAAATCAGGTAAATAAGTTTATCTTTTTGCAATTAAAAAAATATTATCAATGTTCCCATAGTCTTCCTTGATCTCCTTTCCACCACCACAAAAAGAGGAAGGTTTCTGTCCAAGGCAAATTTTTTTTCATCTTTCTCCCATTATACCCAATACGACCCTGGATCACCTCCTCCAACTTCAGCTAGTATTTGTGCTCAGGGAATAGAAACTCTTTTCACCATCAGTTAATATAATATATAACTAAAACGGGAAATATGCTACGTAGGTTTTACAAAGTAAGTGTGCTTTTATAGTACATTCCAAATCCAAATGAGTTGTGTGAGAGAATTATTGGCTCTGTTGTCCTCCTGCATACTAAACAGGTGTAGCAGCAGTTCATTAATGAAACAAATAATCTGCAAAGATAAAAATAAAATGAGAACACACAAGATATTCTCATTTGAGGGTTTACTCAATAGTCGTACAATTGTTGTCAACCCGTTTAATGGTAAGCGGGTCGCCCATGTATCAGAAGTAGCGTTCGTGATTACCTGGGGCCTCAGCTCTGCCTAACTGAATCATGCCCCTGTACAGAGAAGTCTGGTAACAGAATATTGTGTACATATATATGTGAAAGAATCAGAAAGGTAAAAGTATAATAACCTGAATTAATGGAATATGTGCATTTGTACATAAAAGCTTGCCATCCACGTGTATGCATGAACACTCACATCTGTGGAAAATATTAAAGCTTTTGCTTATTCCTGAGCCAAGCAGATATTGTAGACCACATGATATACTGGAAAGAACATTGGAGGAGAATCAGGAAGACCACCCACCAGCTCCATCTTTGACAATCCAATTTCTATGCTGACTTTGACTTCCTGCGTAGAGCGCCAATGCCTCTGCTAGCAAACTATCTGAAGACGCTGATTTCTCAGAGAACACTGAACAGGAAAGAGAAATCAACCGAAAGAGAAACAAGTGCACTCACGATGAACCCCACAAGGGAAACCTGAATCTTGAGGCTTAGAATTTAACTTTTCTGGTAATGGCATACTTCTGCTCTCAAGTAAATCACTCTTTATTCCACTTTATTTTGCACATATTATCTCTAAGGCACAATTTTTAATCTATAATTATCTTATCACATGATTTAAACCTTTGCATGTAGCAGTAAGATATGCATTACACAAAACAGTCTGGTGCTAAATAAAATATTTTGCCAGGGTAGGTCTTATCATTCCCATCTGTTTATACCTCTTTGTTCGGAGCCCTACTTGGCTAAGAAATGAGATGACGGAAGCTGTACAATAATGGTTGTGAAAACATTAAAATAAGCCCCCAACAAGCTGCTCAGTCAAAAGGCTGGGGAAGGATGATCGGGAAGTATGCTGCTTTCTGCCAGGGGGAGTTTAAAACACCTCCTCCTATTTCTGTCCAAGAACCTAAGAAGTAGAAAGAGCACGAAAGTGGGTATCAGGCAAAGCTGCATCAGGAGAAGAAGGAAAGGGGGAAAAGAAGGGCCAGGGTAAGAGGTGGGAGAGAAACAAGAAGGAATTCTAACTGTAGAAAAGTGACAGGACCTGGAAGAAGAAAGTACACACAGAATCAAGAAAAAGGCTATTTTTACAGTCATCGTGACTCTGAGATGTAACCAATTTCTTTGCCTTTTTGGATAATCTCAACATTTACTTCCACCGTTTCCTGCACAGTCTAGCATAGTACTTAATCATGTGACAGGTACAAAAACAAACAAACAGAAAGACTTTTTGAAACAGAGATCTACTGCCAACCTTTTCTGTGTTTGGCAGGAGGGCAGCTCTTCCACAGGAAAAGTCTTATAAGCTCCTATTCTCTAGGTTTCCAAATAAAAACACCCCCCAAAAAAACTCTACTCCCCTTAATCTTTGTAAATCACATAACAAACAGAATCTCATTGGAAATTTTGGTTATCCAGTCTACTGAGATGTATTTCTACCTGAATTTATATTAATCTGGTTTTTTTTCAGTCTTTAATGTTTAAGAATATGTTTTATTCGAATACTCAGGAAAGATTAAATTATGAATAAATGTAGTAATATGCAGAGCCCTTTCTTATGTGCTTTCAGAATCAACCACGAAGAGAGTACAAAGACCCTAATGGGAAGTAGTTGTGTCCAACATGTATAATTAATAAAGGGGTAACATTCCAGCTCTCAGAATGAATTCCATAAATAAAAGCAATCCTACAGAAAATGGACAAATATATTAATCTGTTTTTACCTTAGCTTTGAATTTCTTTGGGAGATAAAACTGACAGCAAATTCTAAGCAAAACACTGGTCCAAATTTGCAAGTTCGGGTCCAAATTTCTCATAGTATCCAAAAGTATCTAACATTGAAATTCTAACTTCAGATATATGGATTTAACCCACACCTATAATTTTTAAGGAGCTTATTCCTAAGGAATATAGGAATGCCATGTTACCTGAAAATTAAGATCACTTTAATTAGTAACTATAGGAAAACCACAGATTATATCATGCCAGTAAAAAGAAATGAATAAACGTCAAACCTTTGAAGGAAATATAATAATGAGTGTGTCTTGCAGAGCATTACTCATACAGCATTTTAATAAAATCATTCCTTATATTTTTAACTCAAATTCTCCTCTGAAATTCATGAGATTTATACATAATAGTACATATTCTCAAAAGTCATTTCATTCCAGAACATATGCAGATGTCATTAAGGAACGCTTGGACAATACGGTAAAAGTGAGTCAAAGGATACAAAAACAAGACGGAAATCTAAAAATACAAAAGTTCTCAACTGAAATAAAAGCAAACAGAATAGACAACATTATGTTGCAGTTACAAACACTGCCCCCCAAATTTTAGAGGCTTCACAGAACAGAAATTTATTTCTCACTCAAAATTCGCTGTAGGTCAGGGTGACGCTGTGGACCTCACTCAAACACTGAGTGA
Organism: Avahi laniger; assembly: GCA_963575035.1. NCBI lineage: Eukaryota > Metazoa > Chordata > Mammalia > Primates > Indriidae > Avahi > Avahi laniger. The sequence continues at coordinate 33,853 of CAUYSK010022392.1, read as the reverse complement.
GGACATGTGATCTATCCTGACAGAGGCTCCACTGTCCTACAGCCGTACCGTCTGGAACACATACCATAGAACACATTCCACAGAACACATTCCATAGAACACACAAAGAGGAGGATGGAGAATGCAAACCAACACCTACATGCCTCCACCCAATTCCCTTCTGCTCACATATCATTGGCCAAAGCACAAATTTTATGGCTATGTCTTGGGGAATAAGGGAAATTTAATCTTCTATGTGATGGGAGAGGGGACTAGACATATGGGTGAACAAGAGCAATATCTACCACAAATAGTAAAAGCAGGTTGTAGAGGTGTGACTCGATTTTTCTAATTATGTACAGGATGACTCTCTTGCCAGTGTTTGTGTCATTTACACATAACCCTGCTCACTAGGACGAAAGTGTGGCGGAGAGAGGACCAGCTGCATCCTCTCGCCACTCTGATGTGCCACCCGAATGCTCTCCTCTCTCCACACTCCATCTCACCTCCACTTTTACTTAAGATAGTCACCTTCTGGAAATCTAAAATAATCCTCCTAGACTAGATTAGATACTCTTCTCTTACGTGATTTTGCAGAATTCTGTTACCCTTGTCTACCAGAGTGTTCAAATAAAAATCAAATGTTTGGATATATGTAAATGCAGGTCAAATACAAACTTGATACCTAGTAAATGTTGAAAGAATGTCATCATCATCATCATCGTGGCACCTAACATCTATTAATTTAACAGTCACTCTCACAAGACTGTGAGTTCCTTGATCTCAGAAACTATGACTGGTTCACCATTGCATGTCCAATGTCTAGCATAAAGGCTGCCACATATTAGGTACCCATGTTCCTGATCCATGTGTGAACAAAAAAAAGGAAAAAAAAAAGGTACGCGATAGATATTTGAATTGAATGAATGAATGAATCACAGTATCCTTCCATTTTTCTAGTCCTTTTAAATAATAAACTAGGTTTCTTCTGACTATTCTAGAAATGACATTCCATTTAGAAGCCATCTCTAATAAGCCACTCCCCTCGTCATCCTTCTCCCTCCTTCTTGCTTGAGGACACACCCCACTCCAGGTGCCTGTGCTCCCGCCCAGATCATACCAGCCTTGACTGTTGAGCTGGACCTGAGCGCCTCACAGCCTCTGCTTCCCAGTGGTTTCATGTGCCCACTCCTTCACTGACCCCAAAATGTCTTGGTACTAACTTTCTTCTGTAAGTGTGATTGGACTGTTAAAAAACATAGGGACAAACCTTTCAGTGACACACACATTAGTAAGTGGATTCATGAAATCATTTTTCATATCATGAAAATGGATATCAGGATATTACAACAGATAAAGGAAAGAAGAAAAGGTCTAAAAATGGTTGCTGTCAACTTCCATACACACTACTAAAGTACTTTCTCTTCCTTCTTATTCCAGATAATCTTTTCTCCTACCTCTTGTTCCAGGTAATTTCTTCAATAGCCCATGTAACTGTCATATGGTTACAGTGTGGATAGTTTGGTTTCAAATTTTATTTGTCCAACATCTTTACACTTTGCACATTTATTTTCCAAGAATTCCACAAAGCCCATTTATTTGTTTAGCTATCAGGCATGAATCCATCATTAAAAATAATTTACACATATATAATACTATACATATGTTCTCCTATATATGTATCATCTCACTTGATTAGCAATATATCACTTTAAACAGTAGTCCCCAACACCAGGGACTGGTTTCATGGAAGCCAATTTTTTCATGGACCCCAGTGGGGGAGGGTTTCAAGATGATTCAAGTGCATTACATTTATTGTGCAGTCAAACCTCTCGGCTAATGATAATCTCTTTTTGCAGCTGCTCTCCAGGGCTAGCATCACCGCCTCAGCTCCACCTCAATCATTAGGCATTAGATTCTCAGAAGGAGCGCGCAACCTAGATCCCTTGCATGCACAGTTTACAGTAGGGTTCGTGCTCCTGTGAAAGTTTAATGCTGCCACTGATCTGACAGGAGGTGGAGCTTATGCGGTGATGCAAGTGATGGGGAGCAGCTGTAAATACAGATGAAGCTTTGCTCACTTACCTGCTACTCACCTCCTGCTATGCAGCCTGGTTTCTAACAGGCCACAGACCAGTACCAATCCACAGCTCAGGAATTGAGGACCACAGATTTTAAAGGTCTTCTTTTAAGATCCATATTAAAATTAGTGTATCCTAGGATAAATAACCAGTTCCAACTGTTAATTTTATCATAGAGTTGCATAAATTAACACTTTATTATTACGTACATTTGTAAAGGCTTTATTAAAATTCATTCTGGAAATAGATTTTATTGAAATTATCTGTCTGGTTTTCTCAGAATAACTCCTGGCTTCTCTATGTGTCACAGTATCTTCTCCCTGTAGAATAAAACTCTGATCCTCTCATCAGTGTCAGCCATGAATAATTTTACAACCTCCCCAGTAGGTTATGTGCTTTGGAATTTTTCATTGGTCTGTGAAACATTTATTACATTCCGAGCTCTTATTAAGCATGGTATAAAACATGAAGAAGATATCATCCCTATCCAGTCCCCTCTCCATCTAAATAGCATGAGCAACCAAATAAAAATAGTACATCGCAAAGATTGGTTTCAATTTCCTTCATTTCTTTTTAGGATGATGATGTCATTTTTCAAAGACCATGTCTGCGAGCTTTGGTCTAAGGAAAGCCTGTGGTCATATGAGATGAGAGGATGGTTCACTAAAGAAATGAGTTTTGAGGAAGACTCACTGAAGCGGAGTTGAAGCCATACATCAGGAGAAATGCCGAAGTAAAGCTTAGCATAAAAGAACCGAAACACCAGCTCTTTTGGCAGAAGCATCTACTAGATAAAACTCTGAATTTCGGAGTAAAGAAATGTTTAAGTTCTCGATCCTTGCTCTTAACCATAATGAAGTCTGTGACCTTAGGCAAATGATTTCACCTCTTTCTACTTCTGTGTCTCCAGGTATGAAAAGGTGATGACGTTTCTGTTCTGTGCTGCTTCTAGAGGTGATGGTGGGAGTGCATAGAATAAGATCCACAGTGAGCATCTGGAGATTCGGGATTGAAGGGGCCTGAGCACTTTGTAGTTGTTGGCATTAGTTCTCCTCCCACGTCAAAGGAGCAGATTGACAGAGCAGCCAAAGTCCAGGAACAGTCTGAGTTTCTGGCATGTATGCAGTGCATGGAAAAGATCAAATCTCCCTTAGCTTCTCACCTAGACCATCTCAGTAGCTCAGGGAGAGAACCAACACCCTACAGCTTCATCATGCTGCACCTTCCGTGGGCGAGGTCGAGGTCTGTGGACACTAGCACATACCAGGGAGCCAGGTGAGCCACTCTGGGACCATATATATAAGACAGTCACATTCAGAAGGACCTGGCCACTTGTCTCTGCTCCAAATTATGTTAACTATAACGTACACAAGGCTTAACCATTTATCAACACTATTATTTCACTGCGTTCTCACAAGCACCCCAAATGCTATCACCCACAAGCAGTGCTGCATAGCACTAGGGGATCAGAATTTGGAGACAGGCAGGCCTGGGTGTGAACTGAGTCTTAACCACTCAGCAGCTGTATGACTTTGCATGAAGTACTCCATGTCCCTAAGCCCAGAATCTCTTATCTACATTATACAGATCATGAAAAGGGATTTAATAGGGTGTTCTGAATACTAAGTATAAATTCAAGTAAGGACTTAGTGCAGTGTCTGGCTCATTGTAAGTATTCTGTAAATGCTAGCTATGTTTTTTAATGCACTTGTTAAACAGACAAAGAAAGATGATGTAAATATGCCTGTGACAGCTAACTTTATATGTCAACTTGACTGGGCTAAGGGATACCTAGATAGCTGGTAAAACATTATTTCTGGTGTATCTGTGAGGGTGTTTCTAGAAGAAATTGGCATTTGAATTAGTAGACTGAGTAAGGAAGATCCTCCCTCACCAATGCGGGCAGGCACCGCTCAGTCCATTGAGTGCCCAAATTGAACAAAAAAGGTGGAGAAAGGGCTAATTTTCTCTTTCTCTTCCTGAGCTGGAACATATTATCTTACCATCAGACATCAGAGCTCCTAATTTTAGGGCCTTTGAACTCTGGGACTCATACAAGTGGCCCCAGTTCTCAGGCCTTCGGCCGCGGACTGAGGGTTACACCATGGGCTCCTCTGATGCTCAGGCCTTTGGACTTTAACTGAATTACATTGTGGGCTTCCCTGATTCTCCGGTTTGCAGACGGCAGATTGTGGGACTTCTCAGTCTCCATAATCATGTAAGCCAATTCCCGTAATATATCTCCTCTTATATATCTGTAGATATCCTACTGGTTCTGTTTCTCTAGAGAACCCTGACAAATGCAACGTCCTATCTCATACAGCCAGTAAGCAACAAGTCAGGACCTCAACCCACCACTGCAGCCCATCCTCAGATGAGCCCATGCAGCTAGTAAATTCACTAAGATATGAAAATGCAAGCCCCACTTTTGGAAAACAGTTGGTAAACTTTGAATATTTCCATTGTTGGAAAGGAATTCTTATTCCTCTTAAGAAGAGAGAGAACCACTACCAGGGCCACAGACAGATGGGTCTGGGGCCTGTGGGGGAACACAGAGAGCAATCACAGAGAGCACCCACTTCCTCTCAGTCAGTCTTCCAGAGCAGGGCCACTCCAAGTCATACTCTGATACAGTGGGTCTGGGTGGGGCCTGAGATTTGCATTTCTAACAGAATTTCAAGTGGTGCCTTGCTGTTGGTCCATGGACAAAACTTTGAGAAGGAATGGGGCTGGCCTATCATGTTCTCTGACCAGCAAAACAGAGGACAGAGACAGCTGAGCCATACAGAGATGGCTACAAATAGTCTTTTACTGAACAAAAATGACCCCTAAATCCATGGGAGGACAAAGTGAGGAATTGAACAGAAATCAATGCCAGAGACTGAGAAGGGCTGCCCACTGCAGTGAGTAGCAGTTAAAACCCAAGTATTCAAAGTTCAAATGTGGCTTTCTCCATGGTAACAAGAGCTTTAAAAGGAAACACATGAGTGAAGTCGCATCTGCCGAGAGAATTCTGGTTGAGGGATGGAGGGAGGTAGCTGACTGGAAAGAGAAGTAAATCAGAAACTTCTTGGAAAAAAGGAAATAGAAGAAACTCAGAAGCCACCAGTCCTCACCACTGTATGGTCCCGAATGATCAGAAGGGGCTGAGTTGACTCCCAGGTGTAGCAACAGCCCAGCTGGGAACTTCCTCTGCTTCTTGGGCTGAGAAGTCAACTCTTCTCAGATGGGTTTCAGCTATAAGGAAAAAGATAGAAATGATTCAATCATTCATTCAACAATTCTTTATTGAGTCACTGTCACATACTAAGTACTCGAAATCCAATGGGGAGAGAGCAAAAGCTACTATGGTCCCAGCTTTCATAGAATGTACATTCCATAGAAAACAATTAAACAAACAAAATAGTTGAAATTGCAACAAATGCTATGGAGGGGAATAAAACTGAGGCCAGAGGCAGACAGTGAGATGAGGACATTCTTTAGACCGGTTGGAGAAGACCTTTCCAAGAAGGTGTCACATACCTGAGATTTGAAGGATGAGAAGCCAACTATGCAGAAAGCAGAAGAGACACCTTCTAGGCTGACACATGTTAATGACCCTGAAATGGTAAAAGAGAAGAAGTGGAAGTCTGAATTTCATTTTAGTAAGTTCGCTCTTCTTGTCATGTGGAGACTGGTCTGTAGGGAGCAAAAATGGCAGCAAGAGAACCAGCTGGTGGCCACTGCAAAAGTTCAGGAAAGGGGTAATGGACCTCCAGGCATTTGGTGCTGAAATAAAGCATGAAAGATGGCCTAGCAAAGAAGGTTCAAGCAGGAGCAAACGACCCGAAGTTTGCAATCTCTGTACCCCACATCAAGTCAGTCTACCTCGGAGACAACAACAAAGGCACCACAAAGAGAGAAAATATCCACAGTAAAGAATGGCTGCCCTCATGGTGAAGGGGAAACATATGATGATGGCAGGAAGACTCTCCAGCTAGTGGCAATGATGCTGAAACTACAACAATGTCCCCAAGCTCTAGAGCTGTCTTGTCCAGCATGATAACCACTAGAGCCACACATGGCTAAATTTAAATCTAAACAAATGAAAGTTTAAGAAAATTAAAGTTCAGTTTCTTAGTCTGACTGGTGGCATTTCAAGTGCTCAACAACACATGTGGCTTGTGGCTACCTGTTGAACAGTACAGGTTCATAGAATATGGCAATCGTCATAGAAAGCTCTGTTGGACAGTGCTGCTTTAGACAGCTAAGATGTGAGGGGAAATGGCAGCTCATGAGATAGGCCCTAAAGGAATAATATTTATTGTTTTCTGGCACATGAATGCTAATGTGGCCTAGGGGATATTTGCTATGCAAATAAGCAGAAGCAAAAAATGTGTGGTGGGGCTTCCATGGGATGAAGATTGGAAGGGCAAGTACCATATAAAGATAAGTGAATAGGAAACTTAAGCTATGGTGTGAAAATCATTTTATTGCCCAAACCAAAAGCTCCAAGCCAGGTAGGAACTTAACTGAAGCCCAGATGAAAACAAACGGATCCTGAGAACTGAGAGTGGTAGAGAGATGAGAGATCTGGATATTTGTCAGTGATTAATTAGGGAGAATAAGTGGGAACAAGTTAAGTGGAAAGTGAGTCCAGAGTTTTAAAATTTCATTGTCTGAGATCTTAGGGGGAAAAATAGCCTGAGTGATGCTGAAGTCCAGCATTTGGCCTTGCCCAGTGTAACTGAAATAGAGGCAAAGATTATCTTCAGAAACTGTAAGACCAGGATTTTTGAAGAGTCCTCAACATGGATTGTGTTAGCTTTTTATTCTGAAAAACTTCAACATTATATGAAAGTAGAAAAAAGAGTATTAATATAATGAACCCCAATATACCCTTTGCCCAGCATCAACAATCAGTAATTTATGGCCAATCTGATTGACATGGATTTTAACATCACCATTTAAAGACATTGGAATTTTTTGGTGTGGAAGAAGGAAAGTGGGAGCAGGTGGTAAAAACAGAAAAAGGATGGGCAATCCTCCTCCCACGGGCAACAGTGACACATAAACAGAAGGCATGGAATTCAACAGACGAGCAGTGCTAAATGCAGGAACAGTGGAAAGCAACTAGCACGACATCTGGCACACAGGAGACACTCAGTAAATAAGAAGGTGGAGAGGAATAAGCAGCGGAGAGCAAGGAATATCTTATTCCCATCTCCCTACATCTGTGGGGGATTTTAAGCAGCATGAGACAGGCACAACAAAGGAACAACCCCTTTTGTCTTTGGAAAAGACCACATTTTTAAAAATCTAGGTTGCAGTGACGGATCCGACCCCATAGATTATAATAATCCAGCCAAGCCACATCATATCAATAAAATGTAGAGGAAAAATGGCACAGCAGAGAAATTTGCTCCCTGATGATATTTGAAAATAAAACATGCTACAAAGATCCATTAATGTGACTCCTGCTGGCCCACCATCACCCTTTGCCTTGTCCTAATGAATACCAGCATCACCTGTGTGATTTGTCCTCAATAAGCACAAAAATTCTCCATGAGCCAGTGAGTTACTCTTTCAGGTTAACTGGGCACAGCTATATATGTATGGTCATATGGTGCCTCAAAGGCCTCCAATGGTTTTCTGTATTTCTTTCAATTTTAACAGAAATTTGCAAGTGACAAAAGTCCACAATCACATCAAAGCCTAGCTTCAAAATTGGCCTCTTGGGACATTCTTAGTCCTAAAAATCTAAATGCAATAAGCTATAGCATTCGTATGTGTTTAAGAAAAGATTCTAAATTTACCTCCCTTTGCTAAAGGAAAAAATCCTCTAAGTTCTCCTGACACTACGGAAGTACGATGGTTGGTTTCCTAAGACACTCTGGTTCAGTTTGAGTCTGTAAGTCTATTGAGCTAGTCGGGTGGGTACCACTAATACATGTGGTTTACATTAATGTTATTCATGATGTTTAGCCTAACTCTCTGCAGGAAGCAGCTCCACCATATGGTATTCATGTTTGTATGTTGCTAAAATCCATTCAGAATCCCCACTCTAAAGAAGAATTCATCAATTGCAACATAAATAAAACACATGCCTCTGCATTTGTTATTGAAAAGGCCATTTTCAATCAGAGTAGAAATCCTGCAACGATACACTTAGAATTAAATGTTAGAATCAGACATCCTCCCAAGCCTGCATGGTGATCTGGGATCAGCTGATACCTGAAAAACAAAACAGATGCTTACAAAGGAGAATTTCAAATGAGTAAGAGTGTAGTGGTTTCAAAGGGGAGAGCAAGTGATTCAGTGCAAAAAGGGTAAATTTTCTCAGCACCTTCCTAACTGTGAGGACATTGTGCGCATCTCAGGCGGATACTAAGTGATGCAGTAAAGCAGCAAATTGGAAGAATGTAAATGCTTTAGTAGGAATTGCACACAGGGGGAAAATGCCTCCTAATGCTCATATTTGTTTTCATGTAAATAATGTACGCTCTTCCTAAAATCAGACTGTCACGAGGCTAAGTAAGACATCAAAATCTACAATAAATAATATGCTGGACTCCAAAATGGCAAGAATGGTTATCTTCCTTCTTGGGTGCAGTTCTCCCTGGCAAATGAGAAAGATCTACCCAACGTTGGAATCCGGCAGTTTCCGTCTTTTTGCTTCCTCTCTTACTCTTGGTACGCACATGTGTTCTTGTTCTCGTCCTCTCTCTTTCTCCCTCTTTCTGATTTCTTATTACACTAAATTGTATGCTAATTGGTTGAGTGATCCCAGATGATATCATTTCTATTGTAATTGCTATTGTCATTCCGTCCCCATTCCTCTGTCACCCTTGCATAAATCTAACAGTGCCCAGAGCTCTCTCTGAAGTGAATCAGAACCTCGCTGTCCTACAGAGTGGCCCGTGTTCTCCTCCGTTGTCTCTTACAACTGGGAGACTCAGGACAAAGGTTCATTGCCCCATCTCTAAAATGTCTTTAACCGGATTTTTATCAGCCCCACCTTCATTTTTCTATTCCTAACTGTTTATGGCACTTACGGACCGTATCTCATAATTTAGCACCTAATTATAATATGCCTTGCATCCCACCCTTGCAAGGAAGCTTCTCAAGGAAACACATTGTGGAGCATGTTGTTTGCTGCCTTCTGCTCTGTGCTGGCAATAAGGATGGTCCAGCCCCCAGTCTCAGGGAGCCCACGACCTAATGGCCAAGACAAACAAGTTTACAGAATTTTATCTTACAGTGCTCAGAAGGGAGTTAACACAGGAGGTTTAAGATGTCCTAGGAGGACACCTGCTATATTTGGGGAGTCTAGAGTTCCCTGGATAAGGTGATATCTGAGATAGGATCAGAAGGACAAGGAACAGCTGTCAGGAAAAGGACTGGAACAGAACAACCTCAGGCAGAAAACAATGGTCAAAGTCTGTTGGAAGGTGGGAACGGGGCAGCAAAATGGAGCCAGAAAACCAAAAAGATAGCACAGTGTACTCAGAGACCCTCAAGGATTGTGTGTTTGGGTTGAATCATATGAATCTACCAGTCTTCAACCAAAAGTTGAAGTTTCTGACCAAAAGTACAGCATTTTCATCCATTATGAAATTGATAATATTATGTTTTTGTGTTATTTCCCAATCACGCTACTTAGGATTTACTTTAAAATAATTTGCATAGACAGTGTTCATCAGGTAGTTTTCATCTAGCTGGAGGGAAGAGGTCAGCTGCTCTGAGAATGCCCAATCCAGGGGGGGTTATAAAGAACTTGAAAGACTCTAATGGAAACTTCACCCCTCACCAATGCTCTACCAACACTTCAGCTCCTCTTGACAGCTGACCAACTCGAGAGACTTTCTTTGTTAGCATCATGGATGTGAAAAATGATTTTTTTACTGGTGAAAATGAGTGGTGATCAAGATGTGTACATTGACCAAAATATTGTGCAGGCATCCCCACTCACGCGTGGACAAGAATCCAGCCAGCCGGAGCACCTGCACAATTAACAGCAGTGCCTGAGGCTGGATTTGGGAATTGTCCTGGGTCCAGCTGCTGACTCAGAGGATTCTCCTCATCTGAATCTGGCTGGGACTTTAGCTGAATCCTGCTGCTAAACTATCGCCTCTTTGTCTCTAATGAACCATTCATGCAAGGAGCTACTGGAGCACTCAAAGGGACCTAGGGCTAGGACATTATCAAGCTTACAGAACAGGTTATATGACTTGTTTCATGCCTCTTGGCTAAAAAATGTTTGTATGTGTGGCAAAATTCAATCTGAGCCTTGCAGTCACTAAAACCTGGTGTCAAGGTTGTCCCAAAAGAGATAGATCACTCTCACCAACTCTCAACCACCAATATTTTCCCAAAAAAGGTGAATATGGATGATCAAATTGGCTTAGGTTGGTTCTCAATATCCCTCTAGCACAGTGATAAACATGCAGTTGGTAGAAAAATCAAATTGTTAATTAAATTAAGATTTTGACTCAGGCTGAAATTATAGTATTATAGGCATATATATGCTATTAAGAGGAAGTTAGAACTGTTTAGGGGAAGGTCATTTCTAGGGAAACATCAGAGAGAACAGCCAGTTTCTTCTCTAAGAGGCACCTAGTGCCATAATAAAAATGAATCTCAGCCCTGAGCAGGTTCAGCACTACGAAATTATACTCTGACCTTCACATTCAAGAATGTTCCATGAATGTGCTTTGGGTACGTAGCATGAAAGAGTTTCCAAAGAGCATGACACTTTAGAGAACATCCATTCCCACTCACCCCCTCAGTTAATAGAAAGACAGGCTGAGGCCCAGAGATCTTTGGCCACAGTTTCACTGATACCCAGTGATCACTGACATCACAATCCAGGTTTTCTGACTCCCAGTGAGGTGTTATTTTGCCATACAGTGGCTGTCAAATTTGTGCATGCATTACCATTCCCTGGTGGACTTAATAAAACACAGACTGCTGGGCCCCACCCCTAGAGTGTCTGATTCAGTTGGCGGAAGGGGTAAGATTTTGCATTTTTAACAACTTCCCAGGTAAGACTGATGCTGCTGGTTCAAGTACCACATTGTGAGCACCCCTATGCTACATCACACTCTTTTCTTGCTTCTTAACCATCCTGGCCCTCCATCCAGACACACTTGTTCCTGATAATCTGGTCAGTTCCACTTACATGACTTCCAGCTGCAAACCCAACCAAATACATCTGAAATAGCACTCCATCTTCTTGTGACACTCAGCTCCAGGCCCTGCCTTCTCATCATAGGTTTATCAAATGGTCCATCTTCAGGGAACTTCAAGGACAAGTCTTGTTTTCTTTTCCTTTTTGGAACATGGGATGAGAGCACATGATGCAATTGAGCCTGGAAACGCTTCTTGGGGCCAGATCCTAAAGGGTCTGGAATATCACATTAAGGAGTAGAGCCACCAATTCTTTCCAGTTTTGTCACTGAAAGTTCTTCATCCTGGGAATCCTCTCAGCACTGGGAAAACCAGGGCAGTTGTTCATCCTATAAAGTATGGAGTTTGATTTGTGACTTTAGACAATGGAATCCAGCCATTCCTTAAACATACATGAGTTACCATGTGTGGTACTTCCTGGGCACTATGTCAGGACCAAGAAGACAGAGATGACATTCTACTCCAGGCCTTCATGCACAACTAAAGGAGTAAGATAGGTAGACAACAAATAAATTAACTTATTATTTGATAGGTACTTTAATAGAAGCTATTTCTGTACCAGAGTTACAGGAGCAGCATTGCGCTTTAGAACTAGGGACCAAGACAACAAAAGCATGTCAATTTCCAGGAAATATTTTTTATAATAGGGAATGCTGAATACTTTCAGAGGCAAGAGGGTGCACAATAAATATGGAGGAACAGTTCTCGGCTGGGGAGGAGAGCATGAAACAAAGACAGTAGTGTTAGCTGGAGAGGTTTGGGGGTGGGTTTCATTATACACCATATGCTCCGCACTTTCCCTCCCTGTTGAAGGGGAACTGTGTTGAGAATCACCCATGCAGGAGAAACTCAAGGGGTGAAAAAGAGAGGGAATCATTGATGGAGATGGTCCCAGAAGAGGCGGTAGGAGGAGGATTCAGTGTCGTAACTGGAGGGGTGAGCCCTTGATAAGGGGAGAGCTTGCCCTTTCTCAGACCAGAAGAAGGGATGTGCCTTTTTAATATCCGTAATCTCTGTTCTAAACCCTTTAACTCCCAGACTCCAGGAGCCCATTGCCGTCCCTCCTTGAATCGCAGATCCATCCCATTCCTGCCAAGTAAACCGCAGGAAATCATCTCATTTTGCCGAGTCACAGTTTGCCTATTTATAAAATAGAGACAGCACCACACCCCCTGCAAAATCCTATTTGTAGATCCTTCTTTCATTTACCTGTGATGCTTAACCTTTTAAAAAAGCTCTGCGAGAAAACTCTAGGTACACCTTCTCTCCAGAAAAAAATGCTTATCAATTCCACATACTATCTCAGGGGGTTGACCAACCATTTAGAGCCCATCATGGATTTCCCCAGATTAAGATCTTCCATTTTAGAGCAGAAATCCATGAAGCAGAATTTGCCAACAAAATCCATTAGGGATTGGGAGAAATGTGTAATTTACATTTATATTTTTATTGTTATTTTTGCATTAGTATAATGTCTATAATACTGGTGCTATAGTATATGTATGTTTACATATACATATTTGGGGTCCTCCTCAAATTCACTGAAGAGTACTATTAAATTACTACCCACTAAGAAGAAATTCTATTTTATGTGATTAAGGCTTAAGTCATAAAAGAAGGTAATAGAATTCTAGAGTGTCCAGTACATGAGGGAACATTGACAGACAGGAAGGATTTGGGGCCTTCCTGGAGGTCTTTGTGGTATCCCTGAAACCTCCCCCATTAGGCTGCTGCCTGCTTTTTTTCTGCCTGAGCATAGCCCTGAGAGGAAGGAAGGAAGAGAATGATTAGTATTATCCTAGCCCACAAAGACAAAGAGAGAGGATTTATTGCCACTCAACACTTAAGACCTCCCTACCCCGCTGTTATCCATTTCCCTTTAAACAAATGCTGGTTGTCATCAGACGATTATTATTACTATGCAGCCCAGATCCTCTGATGAATCGAAGCTGATGAAACACTCCTCTTAAGTAAAGAGACTAAACTATTCCCAGGTGGCCTGATTTATTCCCTGGAAGTTGTGGTTTTCCAAGTGGAACTCTGGTCTCTGAAAAGCATTCCCTTGTTGCATTCGGATGGAAAGTTAACCCTGAAGGGTACAGTCTCCAGAGCAGGAGCTCAGCGGTGGATACAAGTCACATGCAGGTGACCAATAGAAGAATGAAATAGTTTCTGTGGATACCCTTAACAGCAATGTCCTTGACCTTGAATGTTCATAAGAATTTCCCAGAGAGCATGTGAAAACAATTTCCTGGACCCCATCCGTAGAGAGATGGATACACAAGTCATGGAAGCGCCTATGAATTTGCACTTTGAGTAAGTTCACAAGAGATGTCTGTGCTGCTGGGGCAGTGATCACCCTTTGAGTGACACAGTTTTACTACGGGCACCAGATTAGAGCCCCTGAACCAGTGTTACATCAACAATCATCCCAGTGGTCTCTCTCCCTCAGTACTCCCTGATTCTGTCTAATCTGCTGGCTACTAGAATGATCCTTCTAAAATTATCTTGCTCCAAATCATGTTGACTATGGCCCCCAGTTAATTCTGCAATAAAATCCAAATGACTTAACATGGCACCATGTATCACATAGTACCAGACGCCAAATTTGTTTTGCTTTGATTACAATCTTCAATGGTACCAGTGCAGGCACGTACACACCTTCTCTCCAGGCATTCTTCTTTTTCCTGTTAGAGGAAACCTGAAGATGCTCAGGGCCATTCGAAGTCACATCGGGAGATCAATTAGGTGACACTCACCAACCACACGCTTTCTCCCAGGTTCATCTTCATTAAGACACCTTCCCACAGCACATACTACCATTTTACTCTCACCAAAACTAGAATGTCCCAACTCCATGATTTTTTCTTTTCTTACTTGCTTTTGATAAAATGAAAGTACTTCCTTTCCTAAGGGGATGTTAAAGATATGGAGGAAGAAAGAAATGAAAGTGTTTCATACCCCTAGTCTAGGTCCTCCTAAGCAAAAGCCATTTGTTTCTCAGCATCACTTGGCTGGGTACTGTGAGAATTCGGAACACTTGATAATTTGTTCTTCATATCATAGCTACATGTCTACAAAGTCTCCTGCGTATTTTTATTTTAAGTCAGTAGGCATCAGTAGCCCTGCCTTGGTCATCTTGTTAATAGTCCTACCATGCTGAGACTCAGAGAAACTGAAGCACAGTCACAATTGTAGGGGACAAATAACACTTTGGGATTGTCCACCAAGGCCTTTAGAAGGAATTCTGTTTAAAGACCTTTTATTTGGGTCACCACTGAAACAACTGAGAGAAGAAAGAAAAAAAACTGTAAAATAAGCAAATAGATAATTAGAAAATTAGATTTTCCTGAAGAAAGCCTAAGAAAGCCCTGCTAAGACATCCTTCCCAAAAAAGTGTGGCTGAACCCTTATGCCCCTGTCCGAGACCCAGCCCTGCACCAGAATCTGCCTCCACCATCTGGCCTCTCTACTTACAAGCCCAAAACCACAAAGTCCAGGAACTTGTTGAATTCTTAAGTTTTAGAATTTTTATTTCAAACAAGAATTATGAATAGATTTTCCTTAAAGAATAAATTGATTGGATCAAACAATTTGGAAATATTCATTTACTGCAGGATTTTTCTAAGTGCTTATTAGAGTAGGCTCAAGATATGAAACCTGGTGCACATACACACACGCATGTACATATACATGCACACAAGTATGAAACTTAATTCACTCGCTACATTCATAGCATCATTGGTACCCTCTTATCTTTTGAGAATGGTATGGTTGGCTGCCTTTATGTCCTCATCTAGCATCTCAAAATGGGCCCTTCTTTTTTGAGAAGGGTTACAGCATGACTCAGCCACTTAGTTAATCTGACTAATTAACATTATGTTGCCCATTAACAGCATTAAACACAAGAACTGGAGCTCTAAATGCTTCTCAGATTTCCAAACAGACCTTTTCAGTGTCAAAGACATTTGTTGCTCCCTGACCTTGGTGAATTTGGGCCTAGTTAATACCCCAGAAGAAGACCTCTTACTACTCATAATAGAGAAAGCATCATTTTTAAATGACCTCCTAAACTGTACCACCTTTTCAAAAGTACAATTCCAAATTAAAATTCTGTGTCAGGAGGAAAACATTAACCAAATTGCAAGCGTTCTTATGAACCTCATTTAACTCAGGTGCATAAAGTTGAGAAGGCAAATTTACATAAAGCTTGTTTTGAGTTTGGGTGTTTCTTTTTGAGGGGGAAGTGGGATCTATATATTTGCAATGGTGAAAAGACTACAGCTAAAATTTAGATATAAAATTACGAAATTAAAATTCATCATTTGCTCTAGGACAGTGGGGAAAAAGAAAAAGAAAGCTAGCTAAATATTGAGGAAGCATAACCGTATGCGAGTTACGTGCCATGCACACTTACCAGGTTTCCTTTAGTCAAAGGGAGAAACCTCAACAACGATGTCGCTGAAAAAAATATTCAAATTACCTATGAATCAAAGCAGTGTTTTTGGTATTATTAATTCTTCATTTTTGTTATGTACAGCTTTGCTGTAAAAATGTGAGGGGAAAAAAAGTCACTGCATTATCTCAGAAAGACATTGACAGTCATTCATTCATTCAACAAATGCATTTGTACAGTTTGTCTTGCTCATATGTTGATGATGTGGAGAAGAAAGGCATGATGCCTGACATTTAAAAATTCACCATCACAGGGGAAGGAAATCAGGAGAGCAGCCACTCATGGAAGTAGGCAAACGTGATCACAGCAAAGAGACACCCACCTGTAGGCACAGGGGTTTGTCAAGAAATGCATTCCAGAAGAAATGAGCCAGGAAGTGAACCTCGGGTTTTCTTCTCTACTTCCTTTTCTAGCTAGACGAGTACTCCCTTTCTAGGCCTGCAGGTTTTCTTCTCATCTAGGTTATTTTCTTAGGACTTGCTGTAGGTAACTGCACTAAATATGTTGGATATATTTTCTCAATTATTCTTCCCAAAATCATACAAAATAAGTTTTACTGTTACCGCCTTTGTTACGAGATGAATTATGTCCCCGGCAAAATTCATATGTTGAAGCCTTAAGCCCCGGTACCTCAGAATGTGACTGTATTTGGAGATAGGGCCTGTAGAGAGGTAAATAAGTTAAAATGAGGTCACTAGCATGGCCCTTAATCCAGTAGGACTGGTGTCCTTATAAAAAGAGGTGATGAGAACACAGACAACCCAGACACAACCATGTGAGGACACGGCAAGAAGGTGGCAGCGGGCCAGCCAAGGACTGTGGCTTCTGAAGAAACCAAACCTTCCAACACCTTGATCTTGGATTTTTAGCCTCCAGAACCGTGAGAAAATTTCTGTTGGTTAAGCCATCTAGTTTGTGGTGTTTTGTTACGACAGCCCTAGCAAACTAATACACCCTTTTTAAAAATAAGAAAACAGAGGTTTAGAATAGCTGCTCAAAGATACACAGAAGGTAGCAGAACCATGATTTAAGACTGGGTCTGTCTGATCCAGAGTTTCTCTTAACTCCCAAACATACCTGCATCCTATGAGCCCCCAACTACCCAGGTGTGCTCTGAACCCCACCAGGAGGGGTCCCCTTTGTACAACTGCCCACTCGCTCCGTGATCCCCCTTCAGCACACCTGCCTCTTATTAAATAAGAACTTGCAGCTGCAAGTTACTACGGCAAATTCTGTGTGGGACTCAGGGTCAGAGACAGGCTGTGACCTGAAGGAGATCACAATCCCATGGGAGATGAAAGGCAGCAGTTAAAACAGCAACCCAAGGAATCAAGTGAATGCTAAGTGACTAGTGCAGGAGACAAAGGAAGAGTTGTCTGCCTCCGCATTCCCATATCCCCACCTCTCGCTGATGACTCCATCCAATCACCGTCGCTAGTCTGAAACTGCTCTTGCCGAGGTCTCCTTGTATTCAAATCCAGTGGACTCTATTTAATTATCTTATGTGACACATTCGCGAGTTTGACACTGTTGGTCATGCCTTTCTTCTTAAAACACTCTTCTCCCTCAGTACTCTTGATGGGATTCTCTGGTTTCCTTCCTTTCTTTCTCACTGTTCGTGTTCAGTATCTTTTCATGGCTCCTTTATCCCATCTTTCCACATTGGTGGACCTTGGGTTCTTTTCTCAGTCCTTTTCTTTTCTCCCTACATCCCTCCCTTGATGATAGCATTCATTCCCATAATGTCAACTCCACCTCTGACTCCTAAATCTCTAGCTCCAGCCCAGACCTGGTTTCTAAGCTCTACACCCATGCATCCAACTGCCACAAAAAAGAGCAGAGTATCTTCCCCCAAAATCTATTTCTTCCCAATTCCCATCCTTGGTGAAGTATATCCAGTCACCCAAGCCAGAAGTATAGGATGCATTGGTTTACAAAGTTCAGAATCGCAAGTATGGAAATCATGCAGGTCTTTGTTTGCACTCAAGTTTTATTATTTCTCACTTACTTTCTCTAAGCTTCCGTGTACTCATTCATAAAAATGAAAATAATAATAATATTCAGCTGAAGAGGCTTTTGCAAGGATGCAATTCAGAAGTTCCCCAAGACACCCTCAGGTTGGATAGCTGGCTAGAACTCACAGAACTCAGAAATGCCATTATACCCACAATTATGGTTTATTACAGCAAAAGAATAAAGACTAAAGTCAACAAAGGGAAGAGGTACATAGGGCAGAGTCCAGGAGCGACCAGGCGCAGAGCCTCCAGTTTTCCTCTCCCAGCGGAGTCACGCAGACAACATGCACTTCTTTCAGCAAAAATGTGTGACAACACACATGGAGTACTGCCATCCAGGAAAGCTCATCTGAGCCTTAGTATCCAGACTTTTTAATGGGGTCAGTCACAGCTACCACCCACATAGCTGACTTTAGTCTCCAGCCCTCCAGAGATCAAGCTGATACCATGTGGACCCAAATCCCCCCATAAATGACATTGTTAACATAGACTATCTGGCATGGCCCAAAGCCCCAGGTAAACATAGACATTCTTATTAGGCCTAGAGGTGACCTCCCAGGAGCTGGGCAAAGACCAAATCCTTTATTGTACAGAGGATTAATGAGTTCATGCATGTAATGTGGTGAACACAGCACCTGACATACTGAGTGCTCAATAAATGTTAACATTTCCATCTTGTATCCTTCTTTACTTCCCATGTTCAGTCAGTTACCAAATCCTGACAATAGCACCTGCTTTCTTTTCTAAACCCCTCTCTTTCTTATGCCACCACCTTTATATAGGGTAGAGGAAATATCATAATGAAATGATAAGAAAATATGTAAAATGAACAGATTAATTTGAAAAAAGGAGCCAAATGAAACTTCTCAAATAAAGTAGTCTCTAAAATTAAAAATTCAGGCCAGGTGCGGTGGCTCACGCCTATAATCCTAGCACTCTGGGAGGCCAAGGCGGGCCGATCGTTTTGAGCTCAGGAGTTCGAGACCAGCCTGAGCAAGAGCGTAGACCCTGTCTCTACCAAAAAAAAAAAATAGAAAGAAATTAATTGGACAGCTAAAAATATAGAGAGAAAATTAGCCAGGCATGGTGGCTCATGCCTGTAGTCCCAGCTACTCGGGAGGCTGAGACAGTAGGATTGCTTGAGCCCAGGAGTTTGAGGTTGCTGTGAGCTAGGCTGATGCTACGGCACTCGCCCCAGGCAAGAGAGTGAGACTCTGTCTCAAAAAAAAAAAAAAGAAAACAGTTTGGCAGTTCCTCAAAAGGTTAAACATAGAGTTAGCATATGACCCAACAATTCCACTCTTGGTATCTTCTGTATCTACCCAAGAGATATAACAACATAAGTCCACAAAAAGACCTGTACATGAATGTTCACAGCAGCATTATTCAGAATAGCCAAAACGTGGAACCAACCTCAATGTCATCAACTGATGAATGGATAAATAAAATGTTGTATATCCATACAATGGAATATTATTCTGCCAAAAAAAGGAATGAAGGAAGTACTAATACTACAATATGGATATTCCTTGAAGACATTATGCTAGTTACAAAAAACCATATATATTATATGATTCCATTTATATGAAATGCCCAGGATACACAAATCTATAGAGACAGAAAGCAGACTTGTGGTTACCAGGGGCTGGGGCGTGGATTTGAGGGAAATGGGAAGTGGCTGTTGATAGGTATAGGGACTCTTTTTGGGGGTGATGAAAATGTTCTAAAATTCACTGTGGTGGTAGTTGCACAACTCTGTGAATACACTAACATCACTGAATTGTATACTTTAATGGGTGAGTTTCATGGCATGTGAACTCCATCTCAATAAAGCTGTTTTTAAAAAACAGAAGAAAAGAAACAAGGCCACAGAGACCCAAAGTAAGAACTGTCCCTTTCCAACACCCTTCGTACCCGAGCCCCTGCCACAAGCTCAGGACATACCAGGTTCCAAGCTCCAAGTCCCAGACTCCAGGCTCAAACCTGGAGTCCAGGGGACATGCACAGCATTTGGCTGAGGACCAGGCCTGCGATAGGGGAGTTCCTGCCAAGGCCACTGTGGAAGAGGCCAGGACTTCTGCGCCCAGCTGGGCCAGCCAGCCAGCCTGTGTTGAACTGAGGGAGAGAGGGAAGGAAGAGAGGAGGGGACAGGTACTGGCTAGGGAAGGGGCAGTTACACCAGGAGTAAAATCTGGACCTTGTTAATTAAGATGATTTTTACCGTTACTCATTATGACAACCATAGGGCCTCTCTCCTTGCTCCAGAATGAGGTGCCCTCTTCCCTCCCCAGGCCCCTGCCAATTCCCTCCTAGGCTGAGAGGGCTGGCATCAAAGGAACAGGGGCTCCACCTACCAGACCACACCCCTGTGGGGCCCCACACAATGGGAACCTGAGCTGGGGGAGCTAGGCAAGGGAAGGAGGGGCTGGTTGAACCTCATAGGTGCCTACAATTGGACCCTCACACACAAATACACACCACACACTTGCAGAAACTCATGCACGCAGGTCTATAGAAAACATCTGGGTGGGCAAGAGCACACTTGCAGCCCCAGCCTGTGTGTGTGCGCGGGCACGCATGTAAGGAGAGGGAACCTAGAGATACCATCTCTCCACACCTGGGCTCCACCACACAATGAACACAGTTCAGAACTTGTGTGCACGGGCCCCAGTACACAGCTCCCCAAAGACATACAACCGCAGCCCCACAATTTCCCAAACTGCACATTCCCTGGTCATTACACAGCAAGGATGGCCCCTGAATGTGTTTCTTCTGCCAGAAGACACTCTGAGACCATCCCTGTGGGCCCAGCCTGTGTACAGCAGCCTCCACAACACACACCAGAGTCCACAGACACTCATGTAGATTCATATCCACATGAGGTGAGGCCCAGGAGGCAGCTGACCCAAAGCAAAGCCTCCTGAACCAAGGCTGAGGCCCAGAAAGCCCTTTGTTACAGACCCCAGGCATCCTGACCCAGCTTTTGGAGGGTGGGGTGGGTTCAGTCTGTCCAGCCTAGACCTTCTGGAACCCACCCTTGCCCCCAGAGAAGAGACAGAATTAATGCCTTAACTGCCCCTGAGGAGTTTGAAATCGGACCAAACTTCAACTTCCCCAAAGATCCTCCCACCCCCCCCACCAGCCATAGGTATATACTCCAGGGTGAAGCTGGAAGGCCTCCCCTACCCCATGTCAGACCCTCCAATATGCCTAACCCAGCTCAGCCTGCAAACATCAGTGCAAAGCTACTCAGCTCCCTGGGAAGGGCCTTGAGCTGCAGGAGGGGGTAAAGGTCACAGAACTGGGCCAAGGGCCAGGCGGATCAGGAAACAGGCATGGGCAAAGGCAGGGATGACGAGGGTGGAGACAAAAGAGCATAGGTCCTGCCTCAGAAGGTCCTCCAGGAGCCATGACTCTGAGGGAGACCCCTGGGCCCCAGCCCCCTGCACCCAGGGAGGGGTAGAGAAGGCCCTGTCAGAGAATCGAAACCAGCACCAAAGAGAGGGAAAACAAACCACCCACATCCAACCTCCACCCTATGCCAACCGCCTCCACTGCCCACGGGTACCCTCCCCTGAGAGAGAGAGAGAGAACCACAGACCCACACCTCTGATATACTGAGCCCAGCCTAAGCACAGCAGAAGAAAGGGTGGGGGGCTGGAATGCCTGCAACCAGCCATGCACCCCTGCTTGCTGGGGCCTCCTTCATCCCTAGAAGGCGTCAGCATCCCTTCCCCAGTGTCAGGCATCTGTAACTACCCACTGGATATACCCCAGAGTCATACACCTAGAGAAAAAAGTGAGAGCTGTCTGGGCCACAAAGATGGTAGAAAGAACCCAAGGTCTGAAGGGTCAAATCTCAGCTCTGCCACTCTGGCTGACCTTACACAAATCACTTAACCTCTCTAAGCATCTGTTTACCCGCCTGGGAGCTGCCTACCTCAACAACTGGTTGTGTGATTTAAGAGAGGAAGTCCTGGAAAGCACCTAGCCGAGAGCCTCCCATCCCCCCCAGCCTCTCGCCACCCTGGTGCCCCCTCAGCACTTTTCCTCCTTTCCCTTGCCTCTCCCCGACCAGGGCCAGCAGCTAGGAGGGAGAATTAGCCATGTTCCAGGGTCTGCTTCCCCCCGGACTGAGGAGGGGGATGTGGAGAGAGGGCCTTAGGGGTGTGGGTAGAAGCCTGACCACAACCCTTTCCCAGATTCCCTTCTTTCATTTCACAAACCAAAAAAGGAAACCTTTGAATCTGGGGAGGGGAGAAGGGGAAGAGAAATAGACCATTTCCTCCCCTATTCTCAGAGAAGAGCCAGGGGTCCCCAAACCCAGCAGGCCCAGACTCCCTTCTTCATTCACTCTCCCCTCTCTGCTCCCCCGCGACAGTGGTTCCCAAGGAATAGAAGTCAGGCGGTCCCGGAGGGGCTGAGAGAAGGAGACAAGGATTGGGGAGCTTAAAAGAAGGGGAGACAGGGGGTTTCCTAAGCATTCTAGACAGTTAATGAATCATATGCAAATGATACCCAGAGCTCAAGCTCAACTTGGGCAGAAGGGACTCCAGCCCTGGCAGAAACAAAGACCTGCTCCCTTTGGACCCTCTACTCTGCCAGGAGCTGGCCAAGCAGGACAGGACAGGGCAGATTTCAAACCAGAACAGTGGGCTGGAACTATTTATAAACTTTCCAGGAAAACATTCACATACACACAAAGCCACAACCTCTCCCCTGCTCCCTGCTCCTCAGTTCTGCAGACAGGTTGGGGAGCAGTGATGACCACTACTCTCTTTTCTAGGGGCCCCTCTGGTCAAGGCTCTCACTCCTCCCTGGCTAGCCCACAACCCTGCCACTCTGGTTCTCTGTTTCCTGTCTATTCACCAGGGTCCGGGCTGCAGGAAGCCAGGCAAGCCCAACCTCATTTTAAAAGAGATCTAGGGGAGGCTGGGACCTTTGGAGGGCACCTCTTCCCCACCAGCCCCACAGAACCCCAAGCCTGCCACGCTATAGCTGGATCTGGTTTGAAAACCTGCCCCAGAATGTGCAGGCCATAGCACGTCCTCTTGGCAGTGAGGGGAAGGCAGAAGCCCAGCACCTTGCTTCTGGGTGCTACCACTACCCCCTGCCTCAAGACACCTCACCCCAGAAAAAATCCAACACCTCCCCAACTTGTACCCCACCCAGCCCAAGTTTCTGCCCCAACTACACAGAGCTGCCTGACCCCCACACACCACGGTCTCAGCAGTGACTGAATACCAGGCTGACAGGGCGACTGAACAACACAAGCTTAGGACAGGCCAAGTTCTAGGAGGAAGAAATGGGAGTCTCTGCTGGGCAGGGTAGCGCTATCAACTCCTCCATTCCCAGAGACCCTACCCCAGACCCCCCTGGCGGACATGCTAGGGACCTCTGAAGCCCAGGGTGGCTGAGGGATCCACCCAGAACCAGAGCCAAAGCTCCCACCCGATCTTCCTTCCAAGCAGAGAGTAGGTGAAAGGGCAGGGGGCAGCCCAGGCCTCCAGGAGTGGGACCAACCCACAGGGAAGGAAGAAAACAGGAAGAGGAAGAGAAGAGCTGGCCGAGGCCACAGCCAGACCACAGGAGTATGTGGATCATACAAAGGCAGGTCTGTCTGGGTAGGAGACCAAAGGGGCACAGACAAAAGGGGACCCCCCCCAGCTTGGAAACCCCCATCCTCACATCCAGCCTGGCACGGGGTTTTCCCCACCTTCATCTTGGCGGCTGCCCACCTCACCACTACCTCCCTCTACTCCACCATGCAGGAAGCATGACTCTCTCACAATGGGGGGACAGTTCACGGAGAACAGGCAGCGCAGGGGCAGGGAGGTAGGCTACAGCAATCCCCCACCCATCCCCTTGGCTCAGCCCCAACCCTGAAACTGCCAGATTCTGAATCGGATCCTACAGGGGCAAACTGTCAGCAGGACTAGATACCACCAGCCCCCTCCTAGCATCCCGTCCTGGGGACCCAAGCTGCAGGGAAACCAATGCATTCCCCCACTCCTGCCTCAGGATATCCTTTTGGCTCTGACCCCAGACCAGGCCTGAGTCAGACTGTGCCCTGCCCCAGACCCCCCCACTCGTCAACCCCCTCAGGAACTTCCTACTCCACAGCTGGGGCTAGAACCAAGGGGACTCTCTTCCGCCTCTACCCCCAGCAGAACAGGGAAGCCCACAAGGTGGGGAGGGTAGGTCACAGAACCCCATGGCCTTCCCCTTAAAGAACAGAGCCTGTGGGATCCGAGGGCAGCTGGCGCAGGCTGTGTGAAGGGGAAAAGATGGTCTGCAGAGCCACCACCTCCCCAGCCCCCAAAACACACACAGTCTGGTACCCGCCCAGAGTCCCTCTACACCCCAGCCTGGATCCCAAGAAGCCACAGAAACTCCCTGGGGAAGGCGGTTTCTATCAGAACACAGGACAGGGGAGTCTCCAAAACTGTGAAAGGGGATGGGGAGTACAGAGGTTCCCTGAAGCAGCATCCTCATGAGGCAGAGGGACCAGGCTAAAGGGGACCAGGGCTGCAAAATCAGTCAGACTAACATAGACAGCCACAGTCAGGCACAGCCAGACGTGGTCACAGTCTCCCTAACACTCAGTCTGAGTAGGTGGTGGTGACTCCTTCCCACAGACAGAAGTCTGGGGGGTCCTGGGGAATCTGGAGCATCAGAGACCACACACAGCCTGAAAGGGTCCCCCAGTCAGGTCCCCAAGTACCCACCCCAGCTTCATGGGGAGGGGTAGCTCCCTCCCCACAAGAACCAGGGGTAGTGCCCACGGCAGCTATCACCATGGCAACCAACAACAAACATCCCAGGAACCACAGTGGGACAGGAAGTGACAGCCACGTGACAGGAAGACATTTTTTTTTCTTAGCGTTGGGGAGGTGATGAAGATTGTTCGCAGCCCCTGGGGAGTCAGCTGTCCCCAAGTTTCCCCCACATGGAGCTGGAGGGAAAGGGGATCATAGGAGGGTAGCTACCCCCAAGCTCCGTGTGCACGGTGGGGGTGGATCACAGGACTGACAGGGCCCTCCCTCCCCGCCTGCCACTCACGGTTTCCCCCCCTCAGCCCCCCTCCTCCCCACTTCCTGCCGTGACTGGAGATCAGAGAACTCCCCACCGCAGCTTCCCCTTCTCAAGTCTCGATTCCTGGGCTGAAGGTTTCGCTGTGGGGCAAGGGACAGAGGGAAGGCGGGCTGAGGACCTGCGGTAGGACCCAGGGGACAGAGGCTCCAGGGGGAGGGCCAGGAGGAAGCCACTCCAAGGTAGGTGTTTACACACAGGCACACAGCAAGTGGGTCACGGTGACACTGCCCAGCAGGGGCGCAGTGACACACGGAGACGGCCAGAACTCAGGCAGCTCTGCGGGGTAGAGGAAGCAGAGCCAGAGGATCCAGACCTGACACACCCTACTCCGGACCTGTCCTGAGCCTCCAGGTTCATCTCAGGTGTCTATTGGCCTCCAGGCAAGCAAAGTCCCAACTGTGCCCAGCCCCTACCCCCTCTCCTCTGTTTTCTGTGCTGAGGAATCCCCCTCACTGCTCCAAGGTGCCCGCCCAGACGAGGGCACCTTGGCTGGAGGTGGGAGAATGGAACCTCCCTCCACCCCCCTCCCCTTCTCTGCAGATGTCCCAGACTATATTTAGCCCAAACCGGGCGGCCAGCCAGACGCAGACTCCCCACTGGCCTGGAGCTGAGCTCCCAGTTTTTATGCAATTAAAACATTAACAGAGAACCACCCCCATCCACACAACCCCCACACCCCCCAGCCCTGCCAGGGCTGCAGAGCTCTGAAAACTTGAAGGAGGGCAGCCCGGCTCTGCAGCCAATGTTGGGGATGGGGGTCATTGGGCAGGACAAGGGCATCATCCATGAGATCAGGCTGACACTTGAGTGGGGGGGAGGCTTTCCTTGTTCCGGCCGGAAGGGAAAGGCATATCCAGTTCAGAGGTGGGAGGGGTTGCCTGGCTGCAGAAATTACACCTGTCATTTTGCAGCCCCTTCCCTGGCCAGCTCCAGTTACAGGGCTGGGGTTGGCAACAGGTGCTGGCCAGCCTGGCAGCAGCCTAATCCCCCCACCCGCTCCCCAGGCTGACGGTGGTGCCTGGAGGTCCAGCAGGGGCCCTTCGGGGCAGGATGTTAAGTAGAAGGAGGGGTGAGCAGCCCATGGCCCTTCTGTAAGAGCTGGCCCCTGGGCCATGTGATGTGTGCTGGAGGGTCTGGGGAAGCCAGGGAACTTAGTTCCATAGCACCTATTTCATTTCCCCATGATGCCAGGCAGGCAGGCTAGAGTGTGGGAGGTCTGTCTGCCTGCCTCTTCCTTCTCCTCCTCTCCAAATTCCAGGAACAGGCAAGGGAGGCTCCAGTTGCGGGGAGAGAGGGAGAGCAAGCAGGCGGTCCCAGCTGGGGGGGAAGGAAGGGGGAAGGACTGGAGCGGGAGGCAAGATCCAGACGAAGCAACAGACGCCCACACCCGAGACACCCACACCCAAGCCAGACTGGGGACAGACACACCGATGCTGACACATTCTCACACTCTGGACCAGGTCCCCGCATGCCGCCCACTCTGCGGGAACACCCGGACACCCTCAGCCAACCCTGCCAATTTCCAGAACACTCCCTGGACACACACGGAGATTCAGGCTCTGCCCCCCACCCTGCATCCCCCCCACAAACCGTGTGGGCTCCAGACAGCAGCCGGAGGGGAGGAGAGGGGAGCAGAGGGAGGAAAGACAGCAGGCATCAGAGAGAATGTGCAGCCAAAGACCTGGGAGCTGGGGGTATCAGTTGCCACACTCCTTTCCCAAAACCCAATAAGTCAAGACAACCCTGGTCCTCTTGCCAGGGTCCCTGCCAGCTTCCCACACTCCCAAAACCACCACCACCAGACGGGTGTGAGGTGCTGAGCAAGTGAAGATTACCCATTTATTTGTCACAGGGATAGGATTACCTTCCCCAGACACCCATCACCCCAAATTCTAGGCAGTGCTCCCAAACAGACCCCACAGAGGCACAAACACACCCACCCCTCCAGCCCAGCCTAGGTCCTGCCCTGCTCACGTTTCCCAGAGGACAGGGAACTGGGCATTGACGTTTGTGTTTTGGGGCAGGCCCCACCCTCACATCACACAGTTCTGAGGACCATCCCACATAAAACCCTAGAGTCTAAGCAAGGAGTAGCCTAGGAGGAAAGGTCCCAGAGGGCAGAGCCAGCATTGGAGACTAAATGATTTAGGGGAAGGGGAACTCATCGTTAACTGGGGCCTGGATCAATGTACCCAAAACAGACCTGAGGGGCCACTCAGACAATGCCCTCTCCCCACACTAGACACGGTGGTAGGAACTATGTCATGGCACATGTAGGTGATTGGGCCCAGAGGGGGAGGCACAGGGCAATCAGGATGGGGCTGCCCACAACCAGCTTCCTGCCAGGCTGCCACAAGTTTGGGAGTAGGAAGGAGACTAAAGACGACACGTGTCCCAGGGTAGGAGCAGGGGCATTTAGGGTCAGACTGGAGGGAGAGAGATTTAGAGGCTGTATAGGAGGACGTGGCCAGGATTAAGCCATTCCAAGCCGAGGGTCTTCTCAGAACAGCCACTGCATCTATACCACTGTCATCAGCCTGGTAGTGAAACCCCTGCAGTGACCACCTCATGCATACTCACTCACACTCTCAAAATCCCTGCGAATCCAAGATCCTCAGCTCCCAAGTGCCTACTTGAGTCTGACCCTACTGATCTCTCTGTTTCAGGACACCACATGGCCCAGACTCCCAGGCACTGCTGATGTCCTGGCCCCTCCCAGTGCACCATCTTTCAGAGCCACAAACTCCCTGACTGCACAACCACCACTCCTTCATCCTCCAGGAGGATGAACCACACATCCAACTCCAAATACTCTTTCTCTTGTTCCTTCCCCCAGACTCATCTTCTCCACCCTGCCAGGGGAAGCCCCAAGACTTCAAGCCACCCCCACTCTAACCTGGGGCTTCCCCAGCCCAACCTCCCCCTCAAGCCCTGAAGGAGAATTTGGGGCCTGAACCCCAATTTCCTAGCAAGAACTTGGAGGTCCTTACTGAACTACTTCCCCCCAAATAATATTGCTCTATGAAGACTGCAGCTAGGGAAGAGGATAAGAAACATCTCTGAATCTCCTAGCCAGAAAACTGGGGGTGGAGGGTACACGGAGCAGAAGTAAGGGTTAGGGTAAACAGCAGGGGTAGGGAGTGGGGGAGTGTTTTCAGGAACAATCCCCTCAGAGATTATATACATGCACACTTGTGCACACAGCCAGCAGATAGAAGGCAAACTGGCTACAGAAAAGGGAGCCAGCCCAGGCAGGGCATACCCTTCCAGGCCAACACACTGGATATCCTATCCAAGATAGGATGGAGGGTGGAGAAACATCTCCAAGGCTGAGGGGCTTTTTTTATCTGATTTCCATATGCGTTGGTCCCCACCCCCAGCCTAGCACACTGGGGGTCTGTCCTGCTTCCCACGGAGCACCCTGACAATAGTGCAGTACCCAGAAAAGAGGACAGGAGACCTAGCCAAGCTGATTTCCCAGCCTCCCCCCCCCCGCAACACATACACACACACATATACACACATCTGGCTGGCAGCTTCCAAGCCTCGTGGGTGGCACCACGTCCCAGACACCCTCAGCAAAGCAAGGTCGGCCAGTCTATTCCGTCTTTCCCATCACGCCCAAAAGCTTCCATACACGATGGTAGCACAAGACCCAGGGAATCCCCCCTCCACAGACACACACTACACAGGCTTCCGCACCCAAATCTGACGGCTCCCCTCACTCCACAGGGGACACCAGCTGAGTGGGCCCCGCCCCCCCAGCCGGCTCCCTCTCGTGAGGTGGGCCCCCTGGCTGATTCTTCCCAAACCACAGGGCGGCTCAGATAACAGGAGGGAAAGAGGGAGGGGGCTAGTCCGTTGGGCATCCGATCTCTCCCCAAACAGGTTTGAAAGTCTTTTTGTTTTGCTTGTTTTTGAAGAAAAAAGAGAGAGCAGGAGTTCCCAGCGGCGGTTCTGCAACAGCTCGAGGGCAGGGGACACGCGCGGCAGACGTCCCCAGATGCCTCAAGGCTGCGCGCGAAGACACGGCGCAGGCAGACGCACAGACGGGGCTCCCCCACCCTGGAGTCGGCGGCGGCGGGGTGGGAAGCCCAGGAAATCCTGGGTTCCCGTCGGAACCCGCCTGACACCCGGGCCCCTCTGGCAGCTCCTATCAGGAGCAGGCCATGGGGACCCAATGCCTGCGGGAGCCAGGGGCTCCCCAAAATTCCCGGAGAGAGGTTACCTTGCCGCGGGGGACGCAACCCGTTGGGGTTGCCGGCGGGCACGGCGTCTGCCCTAACCCGGCGCCCTGGTACCAGTCGGCATCAGGGGTGTGGAGTCCCCGGAGAGGAGCCGTCTGGGGGGCCGCGGCTTAGGGGCGCGGGGCGACGGCAGCGGCCATGGCGAGTCACGTGCGGAGGCTGAAACTTTACCCGGAGCCCCAGACTGGGGGGGCGGAGGGTACGGAGCAGGGGTGGGGGAAGGCCCTTTCCCTCAGGCCCGCCTCCGCCCGCCCACTGACCAATCATCAGTCTGGGGCGGGTCTACAGGATCGCGCCCGGCCCCCACCTCCTTACTAGACCCAGGGAAGGGTGAGCCTTAAAGGAGCCTCTCCTAGCTGAAGGCTGGACCGTGGGAATCTGGGAGACTCCCTCCCTCAAGCCCAGAACTGGAGATGCAGAGCGAGGAAGGAGTGAAATTCTGCGGAAAGAATAGAAATACGGCTAGGTGGAGAAAGGACCGCAGTGTGTGGTACCCTACACTCCTTTCCTCCCAATCACACACATCCACACGGGGGTTCACGGATCACACACACCTAAACCCCGGAAGAGAGGACGTGGCATAATAGGGAAGTGAACGCAGTGACTCTGACCCTAGCTGTCAAGCCCCTATCTCCCATAATTATAATCCTTCTCCAGGGACCAGGTGGAACTGAGAGTTGTGTGACCTTGAGCAAGTCGCCTCCCTTCTCTGGATTTAATTTTCTCATCTGCAAAAAAGGAGTACAGGAGTAGATCTCCCGCACGTACACCTCCTCTTTTCCCAAACACCTCTCCAGCTCCCATGGTCAGAGAGGCTCTGGCCTAACCCAACCCCTCAGGTCCTCTTAAAGTATACTTCCCCCAAAAGGGCAGAGGCTTTGGGATCTTCCAGTAGGGGCGCCCTCCATGCTAGAAGACTCAGACTCAAGCTTCTCCCTCGTGGCCAAGTCTGAAGGAGCCAAGAAAGCTCTCATTCATGTTCCAGCTGGACAGGATCTGAATCACTCTCCATCTGCAGAGACCCTAGTCCCCAACACAGTCTTGAGCCCCCTCCCAGCCTGCTGCTCTGTTTAGGAGAATCATGACCCCATCGCTAGCAGTTCACTGGGGTGGGAAGCGGAATCACTAGGGAACACACCCTCTCCCCGTTCCCAGGCAGAGAAGTGGCCACAAGTGCCCCCACAGAACTTCCCACTGGAAGGGGAAGTGCCACACTTTCAGGCTTCCACCCCCCTGAGGTGAGTCTCAGCCTGACACCGGTGGCAGAACTCTCAGACCCACAGGTCTGGTCCGATAGGCCCCGCTTTACAGACTAGGAACTAGAGGCCAAGCGTGGGCAGGGATTTTTGTCCATGGTCATACCAGTTGCAGAGTCGGGTCTAGAATTTAGGTATCTGATTGTCTCAGGTGTTAGCCCCCCCCAACCTTTGTAAGGTAGGACAAGCAGGGTCGGCAGGACGCTCTGCCTAGAGGTCTGCGGAGGGGGAAACTGCTCCAGCAGTTCGGGGCAGCGCTTCCCCAGCCCCTTCCCGCCCGCTGAGCCAGGGTTGTGTCCCGCTCCCGTCTGGATTTCCGTCTGTCCACCGGTGCGAACCGCCCGCCCAACCTCTCCCGCCCTGTCCTGTCCAGATCCATCCGCAAACATGCGCTCAGCCGGCAGGAATGCGCCAATGGCTCCCAGATGTGGACACAGGCTCTTAACCCCTTCCCCCCCAGCCCCGCCCCCACAAGGGCCTTCCAGCTTGAGCCCTGCCAACAGCAGGGAGCTCCGCCCAGATGAGGAACCAGTCTAGGAGGGAGTCAGGGCCAGCCCACCCCCAGCGCCCATAGGCACCTCCTGACCTAGACGCTACCAGGCTTTCTTACAGCTGAGGCTAGAGGGGAAGGCTCATGGACACAAAAATGCAAGTGTGCATACACGCTTCCTCCCCACAGGGGACGACCTTTACATACATACACCTGCCATCACATGGGGTCAGGTACACTCCTGCACACTAAGATTCAGTCACCCTCATAAAAATGCACACTCGCGTGCATTCAGGGCACGAATGTCTACACCTCCAAGATGCATGTATGCACATCCATGCACAAACAAGCACATACAAACATTTATGCACATACAAGTGCGTGAAGCCAAGGATGGGGCACACTTCTGAACAGACATAGCAATAGGCCTATGTGCAGATGAAGGAAGTAATTCATACACACACAAACCCACACCCCATAGGGGGTTAGACACTCATGCACACAAGACCAGCAGCTGTATACAAACACACAGCCTGCACACCTTCAGGCACTCCCTTCCTGCCCAGTACCACCTATCCAAGGTCAAGTCCTACCCAAGCTAGACTCCAGGAGGCAGGAGTGTTGGAAGGTGGAAGGCCAGGAGTCTTTAATTTGTACTAGCAGCTGAACTCCAGCTGTGCTGGGTACACAACAGGGCTTCTGCCCCTCTCCCACCAAGGACTCTGATGCAGAAGGAGACAAGAGTATCCAGGAGATAGCAGGAGACTAGCAGAGAGGCTCAGAGGCCCCTCACTCTTTAGGAAAGACACTCTTGGGGCCTATCCTTTCCCTATACACAGAAGGAGATAGGCTGGGGGAGGAGCCTGAGCTTGGTTTCCCAGCCTTGTTTGTTTTCCAAAACAAGGATCCCTCTTCAAACTAGAGGAAGCTAAGAGAGAGGTCCATAGGTACATGGGCCAGTGACAACTTTCAGTAGTCAAAGGCGATATAAAATAGCTCTGAGATGCCCTGGGAGGGCCCACACCTCTAGTAAAACAAGGCCTGCCTTTCACAGCCTGTGGGAACTCCTAAAGAATAGCATAAATGGTAGTTTGAAGAGAACATGGAAAGCAATTGTCTTTCTAAGACCACCTGGATGTGATGCAGGTAGGGTGGGAGTTGTCTGTTGGAACTGGCCCTAACTGACTCTTCTTCCCCTCCCCAGCCTACCAGCTTATCCCAAAAGGAGCTCCTCCCACAATTACCTTAATGGTCCCACCCCATTTGGTTCTCACAGTCCTGAGGGGCAGGGTTCCTTTTTCTATCCTACAGATGAGAAAACTGAGGCTCACAAAAGAAATTGTCTTGCCCAAGGTTATATGGCCTGTCAATGGCAGAGCTGGGATTCGAACCCACAGTCTCCTCCACTCCCCTCTCCCCCTATTTATTCCAAATCAAACATATTCCACTCTGTATGGAGCATATAGGAGAAGCACCATCCTTGCTTGGCTCTGCAGATTTACAGGTGGGGCCAGGACATGCCAGAAAGAGATCAGAGAAGACACTGAGGGCTACATACATAGCCCTCCACTCCCACCCCAAGCATGGTGCCCACCTGCCTAGCAGGCATGGCCGGGTGACTCAGCTACATCCGGGGGAGATGCCAGGGCAGTGACTCACCTACCGAGAAGAGCTGAGCCTGGCACCTTGCCAACCTCAGGACAGAAGCGACTTAGTCACCACCGGGACTGTGATGCCCGATGCCCAGCAGGCACAGCTCAGGGATGGGGACAGGGGCAGACTGTCCCCCCATGATTACATGCGCCCCCTGGCGAAGAAGTACAGCTCTCAGCATCCTGGGGCCGGCAATGGCTGTGACTGCCCCTACCCCCTCACCACTGCCCACCCTCACCACGGTAGGCCCTGCTCCAGTGCCAACAAGTTTTGTGAGACCCCTGGGTTGCCCTGCCCCCCCTGCAGCCTGCACCCTGCCCATCACTCACCACCCACTCTCGCACTTGCCCCACCTCCTCCTGCCACCCAAGTTGTACCCAGGCTGTGAGTCTCCTTTAACATGTCCTGGCAGCACCCCCTGCCCCCACAGCCCCTCTCACCCCCCTCAGACACTCATGCACTCATACACACTTCTGCCAGCCCTGCTTCTGCCAGCAGCTGCTGAAGTTGTAGAGCAGGAGGGTGGGGTGCAGGGATTGAGTTACCAGGGCTGATGGGGTGGGCTGTCACCCAATCCCTTCCCCAGTTCATCCTCCCCCACCAACTCCCTCACCCACCTGCCTCCCTCCCCACCTCTGGCAGGCAGCCTACTGCCCTTTAAGCCCCTCCACCTCCACTCCACCCAAGCTAGAAGATAAATGTTCAAGAGTATTTGTCATGCTAAGACCAGCCCAGTATATAAGACAGAGAGAGAATGAAAGAGACAGAAACGGACAGAAAGAGTAATTCCTGTGCTCAGTGCTCTGACTACAACCACTAGATGCGTATATCTATGTGTATGTTGACCCAGAAGGGGAATGAGTAACTCTGCAAGTCCCAGGAGAGTTGGTGGGGCACAAGGGGAGTCGACAGGCTGAACAGCCTCAATCCATTTGCACTATTGATTTCTCACACACTGCAGCAGGCCTGATGGGGGGCATGATAAATCAGCCCCCCAGAGTCATAGAAACTGAGTGGAGAGGAGGGGAGGAGCTTCTGCACCACAATTTGTGGCCCACTGAGACCTGCTTCATGGGGAAGGGCTGGGCAGCAGAGGAATAGGAGATGTTGAGTGGCAGAAGCCAGGGTAGGGGAGAGGGTGTTGGATTAAGTCCTGTCTGGAACACCTCCTTCCAGCTGGGTCTGAAGCTAATTTGAAGAAAGAAGGTGGGGGACAGATGCGCTCTGTTTGGCTACATAGGCAGGGCCCTGAACAACTCCAGGAGGCGTCATTCACATCAGAGTCTATGGAATGGCTTCCCCTGCAGCTGTACAACATGGTGGTCCTGGGAAAGGCTGAGGCAGGAGAGAGAACACAGACTGAATTCTGAGGGACCGCAATTCTCCACTGAATTTTCTCCCCACACACCCTCA